>VZRO01002595.1:0-28698 GCA_013397915.1 Daphoenositta chrysoptera
AGGTGCTGCCGCTGCGCCCAGCGCTCCCCATGGCAGGTGCCGGCGCTACCGCGGCAGCCCCATGGCGCGGCCCCCCGGCCGGCGCTCCGGGCTCTTTCCTTCTTTCGGGCTCTCTCCCTCTTCCTGCCTCCCCTCGTCCCCCTTCGGTTGCGCTGCACGGAGTTCCTGTCGCAGGGGGAAAACCCGCACGCCGCTTCCGGGGGAGGAGGAGGAGGAGGAGGCGGAGGAAGAACGGCTATTGGGGCTGGCAGCCGAGGGGAGGGAAGGCGGCAAAATCGCCTCTCCGGGCCGGGCCGGGCCGCGGGCCCGCTGCCGCCTCCTCCCCGCGCGGTGCGTGCTCCGCCGGCCCGTGCTCCGCCACCCCACACGGTGCTTTACCCAGCCCAGGCACCTGCAGAGGTGCTGTGGGAAGATCTTACGGGAGGCGTTGCCAAGGGCACTGGTGAAATCCAGATACACAATGGTCGTTGCTCCACTCATCTGCCAGGGCAATCAGTTTATCATAGAAGTTTGTCCTGCTGGTCAAGCCTCATATCCCCTTGGTAATGCCATACTGACAGCTCAATTATTTTCTTGTCAGTGAGGGGCCTGGAAATGGTTACTGGGATTGGCTGCATCATTACTTTCCCAGGGATCAGGATGAGGCTGACTGTCCTGTGGTTCTTCCTGCCTTCCTCCTTCCTGCTCTTCTTGAAGAGAAAGGAATTTGCTTTCTTCCGGCCTCAGGCACCAGTCCCAGACACCATGAAACATGAAAAATTTTTGAGGGTGATCTCACCATGACATCTGTCAGCACCCTCAGTACCTGTCAGTGCATCCTGTCAGGGCCCATAGACTTAGCATGCATATGCCCAGCTTGTTAATGTATTCCCTGGCTTGATCCTCTCCCACCAAGAGTACATCTTCCTTGGTCCCGTCTTCCCCCCCGACTTTTGGAACCTGAAATCCTTTAGGCTGGTCTTGCTAGAGAAGACTGAGGCATATACTGTGTTACTAGGTCATCTCTCTCATTTAGCTATGGGCCCACATTTTCCTTAGGCTTCCTTTTGTCACCTATGTACTTACAGAAGCCATTCTTGTTGTCTTTGACATCCTTAGCTAGATCCAATTTCAGTCATGCTTTATCTTTCCTGACTTCATTGCTGTATGCTTGAACAATGTTTCTGTATTTCTCTCAGTTTAGCCATCCTTGCTTCCACCCTTTGTATGCTTCTTGTTTGTGTTTTAGTTTGACCAGGGACTCCTTGTTCATCTACACAGGCCTTGTGGCCTTTTTGCCTAACTTCCTATTCACTGGGATAAACTGTTTTTGAGCTTGGAGGAAGTGATCCTTACATATTAACCAGGTTTCTTGGGCCCCTCTTCCCTCCAGGGCTATATCCCATGGGGCTCTTCCAGACAGATCTTTGAAGAGGCCAAAATTAACTCTCCAGGGTTGTGAGCCTGCTTTTCATACTTCACTCTCCCCTCAGGATCCAGAGCTCCGCCATCTCATGCTCACTGTGGCCAAGGTCGCCTTGAGCTTTACATTCCCAGCAATCTCCTCATGGGTACTGAGGCTGCTCAGCATTGCTTGTTATTGGTCCTTGTCGACTGCTTTATGACTTGAAAGAAGCTACCACTGCACTCCAGAAACCTCCTGGATTGCTTATGTCCTGCTGCATTGTCCCTCCAGCAAATATCTGAATGGTTGACCTCCCACACTAGGATCAGGGCTTGCGAACATGAGGCTGCTCCTATCTAGAAAGGGGTTGGGAGACTTCTCCGTTATGGTGGCTTGTAGATATTTCTTTGCTTACACGGAAGAGCTGAAGGTGACCCTCCTAACCATCCTAACCATCTTCCTGGTTTTGTGTTCTGTTGCTGCCACATCACCTCATGCCCTTTGCTTTTTTCTGTGTCCCTCAATCCTCCACAAGGCTGCTGGTTAGTCTCTCCCTTAATTCTTAGTTTAAATCCCTGCTTATGTGGTCAGTGATCCTACTGGCAAAAATAGCTTTGCCCTGCTTAGTGAGGTGGATCTCATCTCTGTCAAGCAGACCGTGATTTGCAAGCAGGGTCCCATGGTCATACAACTCAAATCCTTGTCACCAACGCAGGTTCTGCCAGCAAGTATTGACTTGTCCTATCAGTGCCCCCTCACTGCCAGGATCAAGAATGCCATGATTCTTGCTATTTGTCTGCTACTGCTCTCCTGCTTCTTCATTTAGTTACTTCTTGCCACCCAAAGTAAAAGTCAGTATGAATCATCTTTACTCAATGCATTGGCTTTGAGTAAGCAGAACATTAGAAATGTCAGCTGTGAGTTGCGTGTCAGTATAAAAGAGCTGCTTGCACACCCGCAAAGCACTTCACTGGTTCTTATCAAATCCTGTAAACACAGGAGAGAAAGAGTTCAAGGTTGCATGTTAAATTCTGGTGTTATGTGAGAGAATAAACAACTATCAGCAATAACATATCACATACTGTAAGGATTAATTAGTGCTCTTATTTTTCTTGAAAACACAGAGTTATTACTGCTAGTTTTAAGCCTCTTTCCATATGCGTATAAAAACAGCTTTATGACAGAAGATAGACATACTGAGCTGCTAGTTGTATCTACGAGTTAGACACTCTTTAACAGTTGTACAACTTAATCACTCTTGTTGGACGGTATAAACAGCACTGATTTGTGTAGTTTTATTTCATTATTAAAATAATGGAAACCTGACTGCCACTTGGAAAGTCATTGTTGCTGCCTAAACTTTAATATTTTGCATTTGTAATTTGAGTTTGCTAATAGAAAATTGATATCAGTCATTCTGTTTGTAGCTTGCATTTGCACTTGATAACTTGATTCTTGAGAACGGATAATATGACGAGCTGTAGTAAAAAGTTACTAGGGCAGCAAGGTGGCATTATTTTTCCAAACTCCGAAACTCTATGCAAATGATGGTCATCTAAATACAAATTTTTCAGTAGTCATTCGTGTAAATGTTTATTATTGCAATGACCAGTCCAAAATTCCTCCTTGTATGGAAACAACACAGTTAAGGAAAAAAAAAAAAAGTAAGGGAATTGCCATGCAATAATTTCCAATATGCTAACAAAACTCTGAATTCTAAAATTTGTGTATTTCATCTAATTCCTGTGAAAGAGCAGTTTCCAGACTTGGGGCCAGCTTAGGAATGTTCTTATGCAGAACTTGTTGGGGAGGCTAGGGGAGGTGAGGTAAAGAGAAGCAGGGGGTTTTTTGAGTTCTTCATGAGATCTCCAAGTCCAAAGCTCCAAATGAAGTCTAGATATCATATAGGACGTGGAAGCTGCTTTGGAGCAGACTATCTTTATGAACTCAGTAATGCCCTCTAGCAACTGATTCCACACATTTAATGTGCCCTTAATTATAGAGTAGGTTTAGATTCAATAATAATAGGAAGAAATTCCTTCCTGTGAGGGTGGTAAGGCACTGGAACAGGTTGCCCAGAAAAATTGTGGATGTCCTATCCCTGGAAGTGTTCAAGGTGTGGTTGGATGGGGCTCTGAGCAACCCGGTGTAGTGGAAGATGTGTCTGCCCACGATGGGGGGTTGGAACTAGATGATCTTTAAGGTCCCTTCCAACACAAACAATTCTATTTTTCTAATTCAAACATACTTCAACATTCTTGCTTCTCTCCTTGCTCCCTTAAGTGAAACATTGATTGCCTTTATAACCATTGATTTCCCTCTTGTATCAACATGGCATACTGCCACTTACTCTTGATCTAGAAAATTTAGCTTTCTGGTGGTTTGGGGTTTTTTACTCCTATCTATATACCCTAATAACAGGGACATGGACTTGACATGCATTAAACTCCCTGATTTATTCAACAGTATACTTTTTCAGTAAGATTTTTATCCTGTTCTTCACATATCTCAATATTCTTCCCACTTCAGAAAACAAGTGCTCTTCTGAGCACTTCATGATAAACAGTTATGAAATCTTTTTCCATGGTAACCTTCCAATTCAATCTAATATGCAGTAATAGAAATACTTAGTTCAAATTATCAGTTTTAACATTGCTTAGCTTTTCAGTTAGTGTCTCCAGTTACTAAATGCCATACAGTCTAATGCCACTACAGCTGTTAGTTTCTTCTTCAGCAGCCATCAGTCTTCTCCCATTCTGAAGACTGCAGATAAGGTGTCCTTTATCGCTCGTATCAGAATTTTACTCCACACATTCACATATCACCAATTAATTTTTATTTTAATGAAAATTTTGGGAGAAGCAGCATTATGCTGTTCTGATCTTCCTTTCTGTTACTTCTGAAGTTTCTAATCTGTGATTATCTAGTCTTCAATTTTGTTTTCTCCGAGTGTGTCAAGGTCATTTTGAAAAGCCAGTTGTATTTTGTTCCTTTCTGGTCATACTGCAAGAGATATGGCCCTTTCATTAACGGTATACTTGTGTAACAGCTATTTATCTCCTTTTATCCAGTGGGATAACATTGTTTTTATACTTTAGTAAGAGGAAGGAACGGTCTTTTTGCAGCTCGACCACTTTTTGTCCTTTGTTAAAACATTAAAATATCTCCTTCTTGTTGTTATTCCTCTTGTCCAGAATACCCACCTATCTCCCTGGGCCATGCCTGGGAGCAGGCCCTCCACCCTATCGTAAAACTCCTCTTATACTTTTTGTGGCGAGCTGCCAGCCCCATTCATGTAAATGTTTTTCCTTGGACAAGTCCCGAAGCCAGCAGAACAGGGAAGCACAGGTCCAGCGGGACCCGCAGCGCTGCAGCAGCCGCAGGAGAGCAGCTGCTGACGTCCGGCTGCGTCTGCCTGCCCCAGGGTCCGACACCTCCCGGGCTGCACAACAGCTGCAGCTGGGCAACAGCAGCTCAGGCAGCTTTAAGGTTAGAGCGCCCTTGCACGGTGGGCCAACTCCTTCCCCAGGTAAAATCAGGAGCTTTACAGAAGCTGGCTTCAGTACAGTTATCAAAGGAAAAGAAAAAAAACCAAAAATGAGTGATATAGAAAAACCCCAACCTTATATGCTAGAGTGTACAAGAGGCTGATGTAAGAAAAGGCCCAGAAGAGAGTGAGGACAAAAAACCAGCACCAAGACATAGTAATGTTTCATTTTATTTGATAGAAAGTCGCTTCAAAAATATGATTAAATATATACATTATTATATATGCTGTACATACAATTACATATACAAAATTTACATAATAGCAAACATTCTTCTGTTACATTTTATAGATGGTAGTTAATTGCATGAGATAGAACTAACATATTTCATACCTGCTTTCATCCTGATCCTATCTACAGGGGAATTATTAGGTGAGAGATGAAAAAGGATAGCAAATCACTTAATTTGCACCCCAACCCACACAAAAGTCTTCTCCACAGTGCATTCAATTAGTGCCTTGCTCTAGAACAGTTAGATTTGCAGCACTTCGCTTCAGGGGTATTTGGCTGATAACCTTATCTTCAGATTTTTTTTTCAGTGTTCACCCTAATATTATTTCTACAATAATATTAGGGTGTAACTCAGATGTCCTGAAATCCTCCTTAAATCAAGCTAGATTTCTTCAACTTTATGTTGCTTCATTTTTCCAGTCTGATTCATTAGTTGCTTGTTTGCCATGTTTGAAATAGCTTCAGCTAATAGTACTCTCTGTTCTGGGAGAAGTACACTCAAACAGGAAACCTATAGTCCCAAGCGTTCTCCCCTTCCCGTGTCAACACACTGTAAACCTGAAATCTGTCAGCAAGCAAAAAAAATCACAGAACTATAGAATATGTTGATTTGGAAGAGGGACCCATCAGGATCATGGAGTCGAACTCCTGGCCCTGTGCAGGACACCCCAAGAGTCACCATGTGCCCGAGAGCATTCTCCAAACACTTCTTGAACTCAGCTTTGGTGCTGTGTCCACTTCCCTGGGGAGCCTGTATCTTCCCCTCCTCCTCCTTAGGCTGTTATAGGGTTTTTGTGACTGCCAGCTGCTTCCTGGGAGAAGTGGTGTCAGATCTCAAGGGGAACTGCCCAAATACTGGGATTTTTCTGGTCCCATGAGGAATATTCTGCCTGTCCACCCGTTCTCTAAGCAAGGGGTAGCATACCAAAATCAAAACACAGGGAGTAGAAGCTGGCAACTCTGCCCTTAACTAGTTGCTTCTAATGAAGTGTCCTCTATTTCCCAACTGGAGGGACCAGGCACTCTTATCCTATGGATCTGATGGTCAGGGACAAAGAGAGAGTAAGAGCTGCCAAACCAGCAGAGTACCAGCAGCAGAATCCCTGCAAGAGAATGGCTTCCACAACTAAACAGGCTTTCCTGGAGGACTCTTCCCTGAACTACAAGGGAACAAGGCTTCTTCCATTGTCTTTCCTAATTTGAGAGGTTAAAAATTAGCTGATTCTTTCCTGTGGATATATTGAAAGTTGTAGTTTCATTGCCCTAAGAAAGTTTTTTTGTTTTCCAAGTTAGTAGCATCCTTAAACATCTATTTTATTTCTTCTTCTCTGCTCACATGGCCCTGTGCTTTCTACACCTGTGCTGGCCACAGTCTTCATTTCACTAGGAAATCTTTCTATTTTCTCTCCTTATCACTATACCTTTTTTGCATTAATATACAATAGCTTTCTTTGATCGGTTAAGCAGTTTTTCTTCAGCTGTCAAGGTGAAAGCAAGGGAATTATGGTTCCTCGTATACATTATTTTGGTAGTACTTTAAATAATGTTTTTTTCTAACTAAGGGGAACTCTACTTGTATTCTTCAGTACAAGTTTGTTTTTTGAATTACTGCATATCATGCATATATTTTATAATATCTTAAATTCAAAGATATTAATATGGCTTTATTTTTTTTCTAGACTATGAGATTTTCATTTGTTTGAGCAAAAAGTTCTCAGGCTTCTATCTCTGTCCACTGTCGGACACTACCATATATCTAGTACAATTTAGGTATTATTTCTTTTTTTATTTCATACTACTTCTTAATCTCCGTTGAGCATGTGAGCTGGAATGAAAATACCTTCTGTTATTCCTTGTCTGAATTCCTGAGATCCTGTCCACAACCCTGGTTGGGAGAGGGCGCTGGTGAGCTGCTGGCGAGTTGAGACTGCACCTTAGAAGAAGTGGGTTTGGGACACTCCTGCTGACCTTCTGGGATGGGAGGTGGAGGAGTCAGGCAGCTGTCACTTTGCTGAAGTTGTGCATTAGCAGCTGGTGAATCATCATCCTGCTGGTCTTGTGTACTAGGAGGAACAGCCGACGAGATGATGCCCTGAGGAGCAGCTGTTGAACCACTGTTGAGACAATTTATAACTAAGTTTGAGATTTTGATATTAAATGTGCAATTAGTACTGTTCTTAGTTTCTGAGCTGCAGAGTTTGTTTATTAGCTAGTTAAATAGTTTTCTTCATTCACATTCCCCTTTTCCTTGTTTCACCTCAGCTTCATGGATCTGAGATGGAAACTTGTCTGTCTCATTGGATTTGACACCAATTTTCTTCTCTTCAATCATAATTGTACTTTAGGGAAAGGTGGAGGAGGTGGATAAGCAAGAAACAGCAGCAAGGGAGGATATAAAAGCTGCAGTATCACCAGTTTTTAAAGTTAGTAACTTGTGTAAGTGGTTACTAAAGGTACTGCATAACAGAATTTTCTCTACCCCTCTCTACTTCATTGCTGAAAGGTGGACTAAGGAAGTAACAGTCAGATTATAAGCACTTTTAAATTCTTACTTTTCTTATAGAGAATATGTGTTTCATCTGACCTAAAGGAATCGCCAAATTATCATGATTACTTACATGGTGCTTAACTGCTTTGACAGTGAGGGAATGCTTAACAGATGTAAAAAACTCCATTGTAAATGTATCAGTTCAAAAGATATTCAGGCAGTATCTGAATTGGTTACAATGCATGTTGGACTGGATTTTACATAAGTACTGACCAATAACAGACATAAAGGCATTTTTAAACTACCAAGTTTAAATTGGAAGGTCTATATGCAGAATTAAATAACAACCCAGAATTGTTTTAGTATAGTCAAGGTCTTCCTATCAAGGCTTCAGGAATACTGTGTATACTAGAAGACTCAGGAATTAGCAAAATTTATGGATCCATCTGATGAAGACAGATTTAAAATATTTAAGATTTTAATACTTTCAAAGAAGACAAAATCTGTGATTTTCTGCTGTTATTTTTCCCGCCTGTGTTAAGGACAAAGAAAAATACTGCAGTGAATCATTGCATACTGTATGTTACAAATACACAGGACCTTTGATTTATGAAGTCTTCTCATCTCTAGGAGAAAAGCATTAACATAGTAAACTTTATTTTTGCCAGGATGGTGCATTTGTTTACTGTTTCCAGATGGAAAAACCTGTGTATGTGGATTTTTCTAACAGATATTCTGTAAGTATTTCTCAAGTAATAATTCACAGACCACTGGTGGTCCATGGAGTACTACCAGGTGGCTTAGAAAAAGGCATTTTAGAAAGGCATTTTAGAAGCAAAGTACTACTGCTTTTCAAACATTTGTGTTGTAACATAGTCAAATATCTTGAAGTGCTTTTATTTGTTGTAGTTGTTGGGGGTTTTTTGTTTTGTTGTGTTGGCTTTTGGCTTTTTTCTTATGAAGTATCTTACAGTTGCAAATACGGATTTTAAAAACATGCAGGAGATAAGTGAACAAGGAAGAAGAAAAATGTTACTTCAGTATAGAAAGTCTAAATAAAGACAAATCTCTTTTCCCTGTCACCCTATTTTAGTCTCTCGTCCTGTTGGTTGCTGGTTTCTTACCGTGTTCTTGAGGAGAGGCTGAGGCAGCCAGGCCTGTTTAGCCTCAAGAAGGCTCAAGCAGGTCTCACCTATGTGCACTAATGTCTGATGGGAGAGTGTAAAGAAGATGGAAGCTCTTCTCCGTGGTGCCCAATGGCAGAACCAGGGGCAATGGGCAGAAATGGAAGCACAGGAGGTCCTGTCTGAACATCAGGAAACACCGTGAGGGTGGCGCAGCAGTGCCGCAGGGTGCCCAGAGAGGTGGTGGGGTCTCCCTCTTTGCAGATACTCAACCAAACTGTACATGGCCCTCAGCAACCTGGTCTAGGTGGTCCTGCCTGGAGCAGCAGGGGCTGGACTAGCTAACCTACAGAGGTCCCTTCCAGCTCAACCATTCTGTGATAGGTACATTTGGTGTATGTGGAAACAGTACTGTGCAAATAGCTGACTCCACCGACCATAGGCGTGAGTTTGGTAATTTTATATTTGTTTAATTCACAAGGCAAAGATGCCCATAATAGGTAAGATGTTATTTAATAATTCCACTAATCCAATGATTTAGACTCTTTTGGTAGTAAAGAATTGCCAGCTTAGTTCTCCTACAGTATCAAAATGTACCAAAGAGGTGTGATTTTCCTTATATTCACTTGTGAGTTAATAGGGGCACAACAGGTAACATGAAAATGGAATTGACTGATCTCTGGTGAGCCAGAGAATAATAAGAAAGGTAAATAATGCCAAATCTAAAATAGACATATTGAGCAAAGCAATTCTGTGTGTTTTACTTCAGTATTTTCTTCCTGTAATTTAACAGTCTTGAGCTGCTTTGTTTGGAACCAATAATTATTTTTGTGCAGTAATGTTAAGCTGAACTGCTTCTGTATTATATAATTTTTGTACATGGTTATGGAAATATTTACTGACTTGGTAGTGCATATACCACATAGGTAAATATGTATTGTCATCTGAATTTTAAGACTGCTTTTAGATTTTGTTCCTGTGAAGTACAGAATTACACATTGCAGGCATTTTTTTATTTGACTTACCAAAAGCTATGTTTCTGAAAAGCACCTGAGTTAAGATCTTTGCTTAAAATTGGCTTCTTGGTGCAATTGTTCAGTTTTTGTCCCATCATTCGCCTAATTAAAGCATCATCTGTGTTTGGAAACAATTGTTTTGTGATTCCTGCAAAATAAAGAAATTATATATATATGGAGCCTCCAAATCAGGGAAACAAGAGATGTGTGATCTGAAATATATTTCTTTCATCTTTTACAGTTCCAGCTACTTCAGCTTCCACTCTAGTTACTTTCCTGTCTTTACAAACTCCTTCACAGATTTTGCACATGCCAGCTCCTGTTCTTCTTTGTGCCTTCCATACTGCTGTGCCTGCTCTTTGCAGACTCAAAAGGAACTCCAGGGCCACAAGGGCTTCTGTAGTGACTGATTTGTGCTTGCTAACCCTCTGTCCTTATGTTCTGTTCTGGATCCGAGTCCTTTTCCTATCCTCATCAGTCCTTATGCCTCTGAATCTTACTTCTTTTTCCTCATTAATTTTCATTTGCAGGTGATGTCACTTTTTCTAAAAATTTCCCTTCTGTTTTGCCTGGCTACGTTTTTTGAATGCAACAGTAACATGACTCAACATGAGGAATGCGATTCCTGCACCCTTCTTATACATCATCTTCCTTCCCCTCAATTTCCCTGCCCTTTCATTTGATTTTGAAGTCCTACAATTTCCATCTTCTTTTAATAATCTACTAACTCATTTTTTACAGTCCTAGAACTCCCAAGCTTCCTTCTAATTTTTCTTCTTCTCTTGTATAATGTTGACACTATTCTGTTTAAATTCCAGAGTATTCTCTTCTACCTTAACAAAGTTCTTTGATTTATCTATAGGCTTTGTCCTGAATTCTCCACAACAAGCTGTATTCCATGTCCTGATTACCTTCTCTGCTTCCCTCTTCAGTTTTGCCTAGACCCTAGTAGGATTTAGAATCATAAAATCATTTAGGTTGAAAAAGACCATTAAGATCGACTCCAACCATTTTTCTCATCCCATTAAATCTTTTTCATTTTTCTCATATGTCATGCTGAAACCATCTCATATTACTGCCTCTAAATATATTTTTACCATCCTACACACTCTTTCCTTTTATCTCTATTGACTTAGGGCCTTTAGCAGGGTTCTTAAGGAAAAAAGGTTTTTGCAACTGATAACTTTTGGAACTGCTGGCTAACTTCAACAAAACTGTGCTAGGTACAGGAACTGGAGCTAAGCTGAGAAGGGAACCGAGAGAACTGCAGAAGTCCAAGGGAATGGCAATAGAAGAGGAATTAGAGTACAGGAATTAAGGCTATATTGTTCTAGTATTTAGTTTTAGGTGTGAATCCAATAAAAATTTGGCTTCATATGCTCACAAAATACTGTTTTCTTTAAAGCTGCTGCTTCCATCTGAAATTATTTTCTGTCCTATGCACCAAATATTTTCTGCCTTAAAAAAATTTTGTTTGCTTCTCTGATCACTATTTCTGTCTTCTATACAGTCTCATTTTGCCTCTAGCACTATTTAAAATGTCAGAATTCATAACATTCACTAAACTTCAGAACACAGCAGACATAATTTTATATTTGATCCAAGTATGTCCTCTTTTTGCCTTCTCTTATCTGTTCTCATCATGCTCCAAGTTTGACTGTTGCAGGTTAACCTTGCAAGGGCTAAAAAAATCTACAATACCACTGTGCCTGAGCGGTCACCTGAATAAAACCCACAGAATTCACACAATAGAAATACTACTACTTGGCATTTCACCGACAGTATTTTTAACAGATGGTTTAAAAAAGCATGTAGCTGAAGAAGGAAATAGGAAACAGCTCATCACCTGAGTAGACCAGCTGTTAAGCATGACAGCCCCTCCCTCGGAGAAAGCCCCCTGTCAAGTCAGAGCCACATTGAGTAACGTTAACAAGTCATCACCTATGATTTCCTGAACTTCATTCTGATTCATGGCTGGTTTTGCCGCTTTATCCTTTGAAGAGGAGGACTTTGCACCTGTCAGGCTGTGTGTAGCCATGTATTCATGTGTATAAAGTGCTTGCATCAAGTCATTTATAAATTTTTGAGGTTTGCTCTTGTTACAAAGTGCAATCTGCCACTTTTCGATCTTGAACTGGAAAACAAAATTGGTAATAGGCATAACTATTGCAGTTTTGTAGAAATATTATATAGTATTACCACCAAAATATCTTTTTCATTTTCTATTTTTAAACCACAATTTGAAAAGTAACCTCTGCAAACGGTGTGCCTGAGATAACACCGCACTTGTGTAGCGCTCAGCATTTGGGACTATACACACAGCTTGATTGTTTTCCAGAAGGAAGTGTGGGGCAGACTAAGGACCCCATGCATCCCAGCAAACCCTTCACCAGGCCATCCTTATTACTCACTACTGGAGACAGGACATGTTCAGACATAGCAAAATCCTTCTGCTTGCACTCCATGCAGGCTGGCTCTGGTCCAGTTCTGGCATGGTTTCTGTACTGCCTTGGTAGCATGGCACTACGCCCAAGATAATATTCCTGCCTCCGAGCAGACATGCCCTAAGAACTGTGACATCTGGACCTGGGCTTTGAGAGTGCCTTCTGCATGCAGCAGCGATACAGCCTAAGAATTTGAACTCTCCTAACAGGCAATTTTGAGCTACCTGTACAAAGTAAGGCAGGTTGCTTAGAAAATTAGGTATTTTTCCTTCAAATAAGTTACTAGGTCAAATTTTGTGTATTGCAATATGCAGTCAAAACATACCTTGATAATTCTTAACAGACTTGTTTGGATTTTAGCACCCCATGACAACACACAAGAATGATTTACATGGATTAGCATGACCCAGTGCATAATAATGTTTATGTAAATTGTGAATGCAGAAGCTAGAATCATTCTTTGGGTTGTGCCTTCATTTTTTTCATGTACAGCCTCTGTGCCTTAGATTTCTCAATTATGTTCTGTTATAATTGCAGAGAATAGGGGAACTTCTTTTCTCAGTATCTCTGTATACATGTATTTCTACACAACTGCTGGCCAGTGTCTGGAATAGTAGCAGAAACATACCAGCCTCCAATTACAAAATAACAGTTTGAATAGACTGCTGGTATTCTTCTTAGATTATCTTTGAAATACTACTATTCCCCTTTGGCATCCAAATCATTAGGCTGGAAGTTATCCCTGGATCTTGGTATTTTCTTCATGCATTCACATTCTGCCCTTAGCCACAGATATGCAAGGTCACCGAAATTAAAGCAAATTTGAGAGTGTACAGGACTCTGAAGGAAACCTAATGCTTCTCATGGAAATTGCATTCTGCACAAAAGGAGATCATTAGTCATTTTATCAATGCAATGATGACAAATTATTTTACTGATACTGATTTTTTATATTATGCTATAGCAGTAAAGTTTATACTGTATAAAGTTTTATGCCTGAAATTGCCTTTTAACTGACCTGTTTTTCAGTCTGTTGCTCCTCATCTTCCACATTCAAAGTTATTGGTGAGCTGGAGTTACTATGCACAGCTGCATAGGAATCTGCTAATGGATTGTGAGATGCCTTCCACAGAGCATGTGGATGCAGACTGGACGTAGACGACGTCACGCCCCCTTTGAGCAGCGCTTCAGCCATGCCTACCAGCTCCTCAAAATGAGTGACTGCCTGTGGCAACACTGAAAACAGATGAAAAGCGAGGGGTAAAATAGTAATTGAAGCTTTCAGGCTCCAGTTACATAAACAGGTATATTTTTGCAATTAGATTCCTGTCATAATGCGAAAGACTCAAAGTAGTCAGCAAAGACATTTCAATATACGTTTTTCCTCTTCTCTCAAATACTTTCCTACCATTCTGCTATCCCCACCCATGAAGACCTGGCCTCAGTTTCTAGAATAGATTAGTTCAGTGCAAGGCTAGGAGAAACTACTAGTTTATGCCCATCATGGCACAAAACAGACTATTTCTCTTTCTTCTTTTTACAATCTCAAAATCTCAACAAGTCCATACAGCTATTGAGTAAGTGCTAAGTGATGTCTGATTTTTTTTCCTTCAAATAAGTTACACAGACTGCAGAAGCTTTTCCTTTTTAAAAATCTATAGAGAATATGTCTTAAATAACCTTTACTCAAAGTAATATTTTCAAATACAAACTTTTATTGCATCAACTAAGAAGAATCAATGCAGAGCAAAAAGGATGCAAGAGATGACATTTCAGCAAGATACAGAATCACTAAATTACAGAAAATACTGTAAAAGACTAATATAATTGCTCAAGATGCAAGGTAAATGGACTTATATGTGTGAGAAAAGTTGTCAGACACTAAGAAAATGTTTAAAAATAATATTTAAAAAGGTGGAGATGAATGATTCAAACCAAGACGAATAACATAAGAAATGCAGTCAAGTGGGCAATGAAACTGATAAACAGTTGCAAAATCATCTGACAATTAAAAAAAACCAAACAGATACCAGACTGTCTAAGGATGGTAGGATGTCGCTGGCAAGGGAAGGAGTAAATCCTCTTTAAACCTTATTTATTCACTAACAGTTTGAAATTTTGGTTTCAGTTTTTGCTGCCTCAGAGTAAGGGACAGGGACAAGTGAGAGGTGCTTCAGAGATGATCACTAAGAGATGAAGGATTTGTTTACAAAAGAACAAAATATTTCATCTCTGGGAAAGAATTAAATTTGGTGCACCTGAAACTAACTCAGATTATCAGTAAGGAGGAATAACCAAAGTAATTAGAAATTAAGTCATTTCAGAATAAATAAAATATCAGTTGATCAAGGAAGACTGCCAGTAAATAAGGTTAGTTGGACTGGTCAGTGAAGTATTTGAGGTTAGCCAATGGTTACACAGCATACAGAAAGGTTCTCTTGGGAACAACTGGCAAGATTTGACAGATTTTTTCATTTCTATGATTGCATGGCCTCTGTGTAAGACAGTAAGTGCTTCAGGAATTAAATGCTGCCATGTATCACAGACTTTGATGCTAATGGTAGGCCTTGATCATGACAGGTGCTTGAGCATCCATAATTCCCATCCAAATGGCCTCTTATAAATCAAGCTTTTCCTGACCTTCAGGCTTTCCTCTTCATCAAAATACTCCCAATTTTACCTTGAAGCATCACCAGGGACTGCCTTAGGCGGCAGTTTTCTCTCATGGTATCTGTCAGCTTCCTCTTGAGACTTTTAATTTTGGCACATAATTCTACCTTGGAGAGTTGAAATAAAGGCTCTTCATCATCACTGCTACTTTCACTATATAGAAAGTTGCTTCCTGAATATGCTTCTCTCTGAAAAAAAACCCCAAACAACTGTGATATCTACTGCAACAACAACGTAAGATCTAAGCCTCAAAACTAACATTAAAATACCTGGCAAAATCAAAAAATTGTCTTGTATAAATAGACTTTGTGCATTTTAATAAAAGCTGTTACCAAACACAGCTATTAGTATTCCTATTAAAATTAAAAATGAAAGGTCAGTGTAATATATAACTGTTAGGTAATATGTAACCTTTGTCTCTGTTCTCTATTCATCAGTTTTCCAAAGTAGCATCTTTTAGGACTGTTAACTTCACTATGGCAAAAATCCTATGTCCCCCTCAAAAATACATTTCACATTACTTTTGCTTAATACATTAAAGTTGACAAAAATAGATGTTTACCTGTTTGTTAATTAAAGATGTTTCAAGTTGACTCAGGATGTTGGCAGGAGTAGATGCCTCCAATGATTTCTTTATTTTTCTATGTTTCATCATCGTCCCCTGTAAACAAGTACATAATAGTGCCTTTGCATTCCTATAGAGCCTTTCATTACAGTATTTCATAATATACCATACATTTTTATTCACTGTGCACTTGACATTGTTGGCTAGTATTTTTAAAAAATGTATTTGTAACTTTGTTAAATTTTATGTTTTCCTTCTCTATATTTTTCACTGCAGATCTCAGCACAATGCACACCTCAGAAAACCTGGTCCCTTCCCTTTTTTGTGCACTAGTCAGATTTCTCTTTTATGGGGGAAAATGCAATGGAGCTACAGAGAATCAAAGCCTTGAATAACACTCGTCTCTTGACATAGAAAAGCACAAAATCCATTGGCCTAAATAATTACTCTGACAGGTTATTGTGCTGAGGTACCATGTGAAGGTTGCCTGTATTCCTACCTTTACTATACATCTTTTGTCTGTTATATCATAACAGTTACATATACATAATAGTTATACATATCAGTTATATCATTACAGTTACATATACATAATAGTTACAGTCTGTTTCATTCCTTTACAGATGTACCAACATCAGGCACATAAAGACAGAAACTCACCTTTTCTTTATCCAGGTCACTGTCCTCACTTTCTGAGAGTATCATTTCTATCCTCTTCCTCTTGCCTTTTCCAAGGACTTGTATTTTTGTAATTTCATCTGCTCGTAGTATTTTTTGCATCATTTCCACCAGCTCTTGGGGGTCATCTGGAGTGATGGAAAGGAAAAAGGCCAAAGCGCAGACAATCAGGCAACTGTACCTTAAAAGCAAATTTCATATCAGACAAATGTTCTGGAACTGCACTCACCACTCATGTACACAACTTTCACCAGGTGCTTTTCTGTCTTTCTTTCTCCCACAGGCCAGTTAACTAGTACGTGCTCATTAGGTTTCAGAAGTCTTTCTAGTTCATTATCATCACAGGGAAGGTCCTGTATCCATGAAGTCTCTCCAATTTGCAGCGAATTATCATTTACAAAATCAAACAGTGTGAATTTTTTCATTGTTAAGTGGCTTGCTTGTCACACAGACACTTCCTGAAGGACATCATAGGAAAAATAGCAGTTACTGTATCATGCCACAGGGATGTTACACTTTAAAAAGCCCCAAACAACCCTCCTTTTGCTGGATATTGGTAGTTACCTTGTATGAAAATATTCTAAGAAAGTGAAAACTAGCCAAGCAGCGAGTTGTATCCCCCTTGAAAGATGGGAGATGGTCTGTTTAATACCTGTACATCAGACAGTTGCCTCCAAAACTATGCACAGAAAACAGCTTTCACTCACAGAGTTTATGTTCAATCTACCTCTGGCTGGGATCTCTACTACTACTACTACATTTGTCTCGATAAAATTTTTAGTCCAGCCTCTGACTAAAAGATACAGGTGTGATAAAAACTTTCCCTAGAATGAAGGAAAGTACTAGCTATACATGCTATTAAGAGGGACGTATGATTATCATCTCATGGGCAGGATGACAATTGCAGCCACAGAGAACCAACCCAGAACTACCCAGGACAACTGAGTGGGTGAGGTATGACACATCCTGGCAGTGGAAAACTTGATGTATAAAAGAAATGACAGGCTAAGGAGTGGAAGAGAGCTGGGCTGCTTCATGAGGAATAACAGCAACAAAATATACAGCTAAATCATTTGCTTCATAAAACAATACTTTGAAAGCAATGGGCCATTCTGGACTTTTAAATGCACTGAAGTTCTATGCCAGGAGAAGGGAACAAGTCATACTTTGACCTTTATTTTCCCAATTAGGCTGATAGCCTTTCATGAAAGCGTGAAATGTAAACTCTACTGGAAATGTAACCAGTTCACTGAAGTGTTGCCATTATACTCAGAGAAGATATTTTCTACTTTAAAATTATTAAATCAATACATAGAAAATCTGATTTTGTCAAACCTGAATCTTTTTTCCAGCAAACATATGGTCAATTCATAAAGCTGAAATACTTTCACAGAGCTGAAAACTCACGGATTCCTAGATGTGACAGTGTGATTTGCAATTTACTTGGCCTCAATCAGTCAGAAGCGAATTTAGTGCCTCATGCAGAGGCTGTCAAAAAGATAACTCAGAGCTAGAAAAGGAGAATTACGTGGGGCTATTATGTCAAAGTGAGAATATCTGGCTGCAGTGCTCTAAGAAGTAATGTCAGTTTGCAGAAGCCCAGTTTGCCACTATTTCACATGTCTGTGCTATGCCTTAACAGACCTGGCTTTCCAGACAGGGGTGAACTTGTTAATTTGTAAAAGACAGCTGCAGTCTTGTCAACATGTTTACTGATAGAATGTGGCCAGCAGCACAAGAAATCACCACTGAAAAGAGTATTAAATCATGCTTTTATGCAGGATGCGTTCAGTGTGATAGCAGTAGGATTGTTAAGTATTGCCTCTCTGGAGAAAGGAGACTGTGTTTGCAGTAACTGGCATTACTTTTCTTTAAAGATCAGAAAACATCCATCCCATGCAAATTCTCGAAGAGGAAGCAACCTGAATATCTCTGCCTAGCATGACTCACAGAGGCCTCATTCTGCCACTGATCCATGCTGGATGGATCCTCATACCACAGACAGGGATCATTCAAATGAATAAACATATAGACAAAGTAGAGCCCAAAGGAAAAAAAGTTTCAGTACTGACCTCATTATGGACAGGTGAGGTCCAAAATGGAACTGCATGTTTGTCTGAACAACAAAATCCCAGACTTAAAACAGGTGGTGTGTGCAATCACATTGGGCATCAGTATTCTTCCTTCTTTTTCAAAATGCTTTTGAGTATATATTTCACTCAGCTTAACATTTCTCATCTGGTTTGAAGATGCTACTTCTGCGTCTGATCAACCCAGCACGGCAATCTCCACCACCCGGTTCTTTGATTCTCAAATGAAGCACTTAGATATTTCCACCCTTGGCCTTGGCAGTTGTGAGCTACTTCTTTGCCCTCCTACAAGCCCACATAAGAGCAACAGAATTGAAGCAATGTTAGAGCTGCCAGTGTGCTAAGACTAACAACTGATTGATTGACTCATATATTTTTTTAATGCTTCCCTGCAGTCCTCTAACAGTTTGTCTTTTGTCTCTCATTTTGTATTGAGACAAATATTCTCTGAGCCATGGGACATTCTTGTGGTTTGAACTTGTACAGGGTTAGCAAGCCAGCCCAGGATTTCCAGAGGTACACTGAATACACAGGCTGTTCACAGGATGCAGGGCAAGTGATGATTCCCCACAGCACTTGAGCTATTCACGTACACACGGTGCCAATACCACACACATCAGTACCAAGCCCAACAGCTTTGGGAAGGTACCAGACTTGTTTGCATTGTTAAACAGCTTAATGGAGTCAATGGACACGTGGATTTCTGGATGTTCAAAACCCATGAGAGCAGGCTGCTGCCACTGGTAGACACTGTGAAGCACACGGACAATAAAATATCTCACACAGTCTTTACACCAGGCAAGCACCTGGATCCATGAAAATCCATCCTGCCACTCTAAGCTAAGGACAATTTTTACCATGGTCATGGCAGGACATGGAGCTCACCAATTTATCTAACTTATCTATAAAGATCTTCTGATAAGATTCCTGCCTGTGGTCAAAGGGTGTACTAATAAACAGCTGCCATATTCTCTCAGCATGCTCAGAGAAGGCAAGTTCCTGCTGTTTATAAAGGGACCAAGGCAGGAAAGCAGTTGAGGAGCAGCAACAGCAACTGGCCAGGCCCCTTTTTCTCTGCCACAGCTCTACTGGACATCAGCCCAGCTGCTTGTGTTATGGGTAAAATGATAAAATCATTACATCCCCAAATAAAAGGAACGAAGTGTAGAAGCTGACTGTTAGTATTTTTATGTTATGGAGCAACGCCTTCAGCTCCTGCAGTAGACATTAATCAAACTATGTCTTTTCACAGAATTTATTGTGACAATCCATGGGCCCTGGGGATAACACCTAACTGTCTGCTGGCATCATCTCTAGCCAGTGATTAAAGGGAATGGAAAGGTAGAACAAAATGTCACTAATAAGGGAGAGGAATAGTGAAACACTTCACTTTTTGGAAAAGAAGTCCTGCAGTGTTTTCTCAGCCTGACCTCCCACAGGAGTCAATGTGAACCTTGTCCAAGTCAGGGCTGCTGGAGATGCTTCCCTCTAAAATTTGCCAAAGCAGATCAAAGGCAAAATATAATGTATCATGAGAAAACAAACAAAATAACTTTGGGTCTGGGATTGACCTTACCAAACTTTTACTGCCTTAAAAGTGAGAGGTTGTCTAGCCACATTTGGCTCAGTCACTGCAGAAAGGGAGGTGATTCATCTCACCCTATGACACGTGTCTAAAAGACAGCAGATGACTTACTGTCTGGGAGAGCCTATTTCTCTCCACTACTCAGTGACTACAGAGTTGGTGTGTCTCCTTGCAGAAGCTGGCCTGGTCCAACCCATCCTGTATTAGCTTTTTCTGTTTTTGAATAGATTTTGAATAGTAGGATAGATTCCAGCAGACCAGCAGAAGCTATAGGGAGCTGAAAGGATGGCATATGAAATCTGTTAATGCGTATCTGGTTCTCTGTTTTAAATCTTTCTAACATAGTTCTGCAAGTCATCAAGTAAGATTTCTGACACTGAATTCTTTGTTCAGCGCTTTATTTGCAGGATACATTATCATTCACAGGCATTACCCTGTGTGCAGCTACTAACCACAGAGACAACTATGTGACCTTTGAAAGCCACCTATACTTTGCAAGTTATTTAATTCTGCTATATGCTCCATTTGAAAATACTAATTACTGATTTGAGAAATACTGATGTGCAAATTTATGATTTTTCACTATTCTAAATAATTTGTAGAAAGGAAAAAAGAAAAAGGAAGGAGCCATATAATTTTAAAGTTCTGCCAAGGAAACATTAATGGGACTCTCAATTTTCACAAACATGTTAACACCTCACATACTGCACAAATGCAATAAGTTTGTACACGTGATATTGTTACTAAGCAACACAAAAAGCCAGAACAAAATCAAATCAAAACAAAACCACCCAAAAAACCCCCGCCACCAAAATCCACAAGTCACTTAGTGACATATCTCACCCTTTGTCTGACATAGTCTGTTCCATTCAGCCAGAGAACTGGCAGATGGTATGCCAAGATCATTATTTCTTTTTTCTTCCAGTAAACACAGTGCAAAGTGTTACAAGTTTACAACATGAGACTGTATACCCACTTGACAGGTCTGATTCTGTTGGCTTAGAACAGGGCTTTGACACTGGTTTCAGCAAATCCAGGAACTGTACCACAGGTCTTTAATTATGGTAAATGGTCAGACTTGCTACAGAGCTCCCTTAAGTCGGTGAAGAACGGATGAGACTGGTTGAGAAAAACATGAGATGCACCCCTTCTTATCTTATACCTGGCTCGAGCAAGGCCTAAGGACTGAACGATGCCTGGGGTGAAGCGGAGGCCTCGTGCCCCATGGTGTCTCAGAGAAGCCCCAGAGGGAACCTGCACCTCTGCACCAGCCACGAGCCTCCTCTCCACTGTGCATAACCAGCCTTGTTATAAATGTGAGACAAAGATGTACTCACAGACTCTCTAGTGAAGGTCAGGCAGCCTTTACTCCCACCTCAGCAGGTAGAGGAGGATCAAAGTGTTTATTCTACCTTTCCTGTCAACTATAAATTCTGACTGAAAATAACCAAGACCCTCATTAAGCCCTATCTGCATCTTAACTTTCACACCCTAAGAATGCAAATGAAGAGAAATGAGAACATGCCTTACATGGACAATCATAACCATCAAAACCCCACCTATAACATAAAGGAAAGGGGGGTGTGGGGCAAAGAAAGAAAAAAGGAGAAAGGGGGAAACACCTCTGCTTATTTGGAATCAGCTGATGGACTGTCTCTCCTCTTCCCCTGAAGGGATGCCTCTTGATGAGCTTTGTGCCTCCAGTGCATTGTAAAGGTCTGTGAATATTTTTATATCTCTGCATATCACTGTTACTATTACCTGCTGTAGTGACACACTGTAGTTAGTGCAATCCTATCACCAGCAATCCTGAACCTGCTTTCCTGTTACTTCAGGAAACTGTACTTTTTGTGAATCTGGATGGTGAAATTTTTTATTGAACTCAGATCTATAGTATTGAACTGATAAACTGCACTATTTGCAAATCTGTGATCATGCAAGTTCTTATTGAACTCAACCAGGCTGGCAATGCTGAATCAGTTCTAATTAGAAGCTAAGCCCAGCTGCACCCAACCCCTCTGATTTCTGAGGATCAGGTGGAATGCAAGGCGGTTTATTTTAGGCCAAATGTCTATAGCCTTAATGCAACACACAATGAAGCTAGTATTTTATTATGTACTAACATTATATTATCTACCCTCTGAGTTCAGCTTTCAATTTTTCCTTGGAAAAAAACCAAACCAAAACCTAACCTTAACTGGTCTTCAAATTAATCTACCTCATAAAAACCTATTTATTTCCAATTCAGCATGATAAGTGGTAGTGACAGATTTGGTTTGTGTTATTTAGACTGTGACATTTTACATTGAACTTGACAGAATATTAAATGCAGTGTTGATGTAAAACTTGGGCTGCACTGAAGTCTCAAAATTTCCAACAGCAAGTGTATGAGGTAAAACGTGACCATATTTAAATAAGTTATATGCCCTGTTGTGGGTTCTAATCATTTTACCTGAAACCAGTGTAAGATTTACTAATTAATTCAGTGGAATTAGGTGCTGTCAGAATACAAAAGTGTGTTACTGCTTAAAAGATTTACAGTGCAATATCTTAGTCATTTCTGGGAAAAGATGATTCAAAAGCACAAATCTGCTGCTCTCAGCTGAGAAATACAGAGTACAGATTTTCCAGAATCATCAGTATCACTGTGTTCCAAATTCAGCTGGGAATCTGGGGGAGCATCTATCAGAACACTACTGCAACTCTTAAGATTATAAACACACAAAAATGATCCCACTTGTCTTCCACAGGAAGGATATAACTGCATTATTTTAATCCTGATATTCAAGAGGTCACTTCCTCACTGCAGATCATTATCCTGGTGTGACTCACTATGAAATAACCTGAGATACTTTTCTAAGAAGTGTTGCTATTCATGGTAAAGAAACATCTCTGGCCTTATTTACCCAGATGGCCTCCTTGACCTTAAAGCCTCAGCAGCATTTACAACTCCCAGGATTACACAGGGAACCACAGACTTCACACAGGGCTTGGACCCTCTTCCAGGCCTATGATGGTGGTTACTAAATCCAGGCACCTCAAATGGCACTAAACACAAATTCAGGGAAATGCATTCTTCTCTGGGCCTTGACGATTTACCTGAGTTTAAATAGGAGCCTAGATATCTCATATGCTTATAAATCACGTACATTTATTTATCTGTATTTTATCCCACACTCAGTGAAAGATTCACATTAAGGCAACAAGATGCCAAATAAAAAGCAGGAACTTATCTTAATTCTACATGACAGATTAGTATCTTTATTAAATAGCTGTTTCACAGCTGACAGATGGAGAACTAATACTCACTTCAATTTGCTTGTTCGTAAATGCCATGCACAGAAAAATGTATTAATATACAGAACAAGAAATCTCTTTATTAGTTGAACTGGATGAAATACCTATGCTACAGGAGTTTGAATAATCACAAGAAAGCTCTTTCTTTGCAGGTTAATACACCCAAACACTTAGAAGCAGTAAGTAGCCTGGTAGGAGGAGGAACAGTCAGCATGGCTCTGTGAAGTCGTACTCTTGGCCATGCTCATTATGCCATGGCTTGGGTAATCCTACGCAACCCATCTTAGCAGCTCCCAAATTATAAACATTAAAGAACAGTGATGCATCACTTATTTTGTCTAAAGCTGTTTATGGGATCATTAGAGAAAGTTTGACCACATGTAAATCTGTGCTGAGGTGCAATAACTGTGCACTTGATCGATGCAACAGCCCAAGCAGTCAAATAACCTTTTCCTAAAAGGCTGAAAGAACATTAGACATACTTTCCATGTGCAACTAATGTACTTTCAAATTGGACTTATTCAAACAAACCTTCTGAAAGCCTGATATGAGAGGTTATAAGAGGATGCGTCTTACTATTTTTATAAGGTAGCAGAAGTTGTATCTTTCATTCTACCCCAAAGCATTTCTGTTGGTGGCATTCTCCCTTTACTCTTAAAAGCAAAGAAGTGAAATAGCAACTAGAAAATTCCAGGCTTGATTTTTGGTCAATATTTAATAACTTAGCAGCATCTTTACTATCTCCACTTACATGTCTTTACTGGCTCATAGGTGAGTGATCATAGATGAGAAGTGATGCCTGATTAATACTCAAAGTGCTTGCTCTTTTACTCCAAAGCTCTTCCCCAATTGCTCTGGTTTTGCAGCATTTTGGTAGGTAGGAGGAGAAAAAAAATCTGCATTACTATTAAAGATCATGAACTAGAAAAAGAGACATATATATTGTCCTCTTACTCCAGGGAATATTACTTCAACTAAGAGTAATTCTGCATGCACTTAAGAGAATTGACAGCAAGGCATCTTCCCTGCAAGGATAAAACCCTCAGAACTTATTAGCGCTATTTTTTCCCTTCCTGTAAAATTGAATGTCTTTTTACTGTATGTAGTTCAACCTAACTTTATAAAGTAGTACTATAGTGGAATGACCAGTGTTGTATATCCGTTTGAAACAATCCTTAAACTTAATTATATAGTTAAAATACTAATGAAGTGCAATTCCCTCTGGGATGTAAGGCCACATACAGATTGACAGCTGCTACTTTAAACACTGCCAAAAATTAATACAGAGCAAATTTCAACCAAGGACAAAGGGGCACACTGCTGCTATAATAAAAAAAATGCCATAGGAGCTTCAGCAGTATATTCCCGTCTAGGCTCAAGATCAGCCTCTCTGTCTACAAAGTCAATTTATGCCCACAGAATTCCTGCCAGCATTTTTCCAGCAACACTATGAGCTGTGAGTGTACAACCGTATGGCTAAATCTCCATTTGATTTACATTCAGTCTAATGAGCAGAGGGAATTTAAATAAGCAAGTTGTTTGAGCTGATGAACCCACAAAATAAGGACAATTGCCTCTACATATATAAAGCTGACAAGAATTTGGTTTTACATGGTCATCTATGACACCTGCAGAAGGCAAAATGTTCCAGTCTGCAGCAAAGGAATCACAGGGTTTTGCCTTGGGTAAATCATACAACCTTTAAATTTATAGTTCACCTTTTCTTTTCAAAGAACCTGAAATAATAATACACATTTACCTAATTTCAAAGATATTGTGAGATATGCTAGCCATACAAAGCACTGTATGGAGTAAACAATTCAGCAAGTTTTGCAGAATGAAGATTTGAAATAACCTTGCTGAATTTAGAACATATCCTTTCACATAACATATTTCTTTTAAATGGGTTGCCTATATCAAGCCAGAAAATGTTATTATTTCAACTGAAGAAAGTATTTTATAAGGTTTAACCGTCTACCAGAAACTCTCACAACATTTCCTATGGTATGTTTAAGCTGCTAGGGTAGAACTGATGGCATCATGTAACTTGTGAGTAGAATATTGAGGGGGAAAGTCAATTATTTCATTGAAAGATGTTGATAACACTCAGATACTATTATGTCTTCCATATTTAGTTTGCTTGCCTCTTTGGTTTTGACTGTATTTACTTTGGTACTTGTTTGATGAGGAAAAATCCAAATATTTTGTAAGAAAGTATTAGATGATTAGAGAACCCTTCTAACCAGTTAAGTAGTCATTTAGGCAGAATATTTTACTCAATTATAATTAATTAGTACAGACACAGTCCTTAAAGCATACCAGTGAAAAGAGATGATCTTACCCTTTCACTCACTCAACTACTCTTCTGAAATCATTTGATGTATCATCTCGTATTCTTATGTCCACATCACCAGATCCAGCATGTGACCTTTTTCCCTCAGCTCACTGATACAGGGAGTCTTACAGCTGCAAAATGAGGCCCACAACACCTCAGTCTGCAGGAGCAGAGAGGTGCCTTCACAGAGCTGTGGCATGCCCTTCAATCCCATGGCTCACTCTGGGCGAGGTCAGCAGACCTCTGCAGACGTGGTTTCTCCACTCAAAATGCCATCACACTTCCATTTTGCAATTTTTTTTTTTTTGCCTTTCAGCCTAACCTATGGCACTCAATTAGAATTTTTCGCTTCTTTTAAAAGGTGTGGCTGAACATCACCTAAATTATCAAGGAATATGCACTAGCCCAGAGACTGTACTTCAATTCTGCAAGCAGGACAAGGGTAAGGGAAGAAAGCATCTCCTCCTTCAGCCTTCCTGGGCAAGACTGCTAAGTCAGAACAGGCTATCACAAGAGACCGGCTGAAAGAATATTTGAGGTCAACACTGCCTTGTCTCCCTGCAGGAGGGCTGCTGCAGCACATTCCCCGTTCAACTCTTACATTAAACTGCAGGAGTTTGACACAATTTCCATGTTGTTTCCCTACCTCACACAACTTGGGAAAATAGGTAAACTGCGTTCAAGAGTAACTGCAATCACAAAAACATCCTCCTGTCCCTTTCCACTTCCAAACATTTGCTGGTCACCTCTCCTCTGTGGGCTCTCTGAATCAGAACTTTCCTTTTTGATCCCTCTGCCCAGGTAATTACCACCGTCTCCTCCCTCAGCATTCCTCAAGTGAAAGGCTGCTTCCCGCACTCCCACCAAAAGCTGCAGCTCTGCCAGTGACTTTGTCACTGCTCTGCCTGTGATCCCCATCAAAACAAGCATCTGCAGGACACCACATCCCACCTGCTCACATCTCTGCAAAAGTGCAGCCACATTATGTGTACTCTGAGATGGCAGCAGGAACCCTTGCTTATTGCAGGATCAATAACTGCCTTCTTTGACTATAAAACACTTAATTCCACTTCTCAACAACTTCTGACCTCCCCTCCCATTCCACTCTGTTATCACACATAGTTTCAAGACTTTGTTACCTTCTTCTACTTCTCTGCAATGGCTTCACTTCCAGGATTTCCCTTCTGAGGTCAAATCTCAGATGAGAGGTTTTGTTTTAACCTTCTCTCTTCATTTCTTTTGTCTTCTCTGTTTATCATCCTTCAGATTTAGGAAAAGTTCCCTGAAAAACATTCTGTAAAGAATCTTACATTAAAAGTGTGATACATATAAAACTTCTCTTAAATTCTCTGTATTGCTATTTGGGGAAAAAAAATCTATCCACATGTAATTCGCTTATTTTTAATGTGTAATAACTTCAGCAATTTAAACTTTATTCACTGTGGAAGTAATATTTTAACCACACTACCATGCCCTGCAGTATTTAACAAGCACAGAGCAGTAATGAATACAGGGAAAGCCAGAGCAGCAGTTTGGTGTACATGTGAGACAGCTGACTCAAAAGCCTGGAGCAGCAGCTCTCTGAAAAATCATGCATGTCAGCATTTCTTGTACTAAACTGTACTCTCTTTTGCATTTGAAAAAAAAAAATTAAGCAGCTGTCATGAAATGTATTATATCCTTTTGGAAAAACATTATCCTCAAGACACCAGTGAGTTCTAACTCTTAGAAGGGAAAAGCTATAAACCTTAAACTAAAAAGGTTTCACTAGAGATTTGTCTGTCAGATGATTTCTATGCACTGTTACCTGAGAACAATGTGAAAAGAACCATTCCCCCTCAGTTCTCTGTGATTTACCGTGCAGTCACTGTCGTGCTACTTTTGCACTATCATCCCATTCTGAAACAATAAATCAGTGCAGAGCAAAAGGTATCAAAAAGTTTCCTGCTCTCGCAGTATCCTGCAGCGTGGCACTGCAAAACGATGCCAGGAGGATCTCACCAATTTGCTTCATGTTTCAGTGAAGTAATGTGGACCATTTGAATAATCTCCAGGTAATCTGCATTAAAACCATTTTACTGCAGTGTACTGCGGTATTAGGAAAGATTTCAATATTGCACCACGTGATGCAACACAACCTTACAGCATTTGGCAGTTTCTAGGCAGTGAGGGAAAGCTTTGAATCCATGGCTGCAATGTAGCAACTTTCCATTTTCCGAAGTAATATGACAGACTATTTCGGCTCACTCTGTTGGTGTATAGCATAAAATGAAACAAAATTTCCGGAACAAATTATTATAGGCCTAAACCCCATTTTTTTTTCTTTTTTTACTTACACATATTCCCCTCCCACACCTGGTATCATGAGCATCTTTCAATGATAATTTTCCTTGACCTTAAGGGTACAGTAAATTGTTACAATGTTATCAGCCCAGTGATAAATTAATTTTAATAATCTAGAGTTTATTTCCCTGTTTTTATTTAAGGTACCACAGATAGATTTCCCTGTCTTTCCAGCTTGCATATTTTTTTAGTTTAACTTAAATTTACACATATGCTTTTCTGTACGTTCATATCAGTCATATAAAGCAGTAACATTTCAATGTTTCTCCAATATTTACACAGAGATTTTAATTATTTCTATGAAGTTTTGGAAATGTCCTTCAGATTTATGGGCTCACATCAAAGACGCATGAAAATCACGAGTTTTGCCTTGAATGAACCTTTTGCTCCCAGTAACACGAGTAAATGCAGTATTGCAAAATGGAACCTGGCTATATTTTCAGAAAATTATTCTTTTCGTGTGTGTGTGTGTGTGTTTAGCAGGGCGAGGGAGTTTAGAACTGCATTTTCAAACACCTCTGAGTCTTTGAAAGTCTGGAGTATCACAGGAACAACTACAGAGGTAGCAACAGCGACATAGGTGAACTCCTGTCACCATCTGCATTAGGCAGCTGCACATGGCAGGCTGTGGGTGCTGCCTGCGCCGCTCCAGCTGGGCCCGGCGCTGGGCGAAGGGCACGGCGCTGACATTGCCTGCGGCGCTGCGGTTCCCGCGGCGCGGGTTTCCCGCGGGGGCTGCTCCGCACCGCCCCGGGCTCGGCCGGGCAGCGCGCAGACCGCCCCGTCCCGCCCGCCGCCCAAATGCCGCCACCGGGGACAGGGGCAGCACCGCACGAGCGCCCTGGTCACCTTCTCAGGATGGACCTCATTGTCATTCCTCAGTCCCTTCCCCCGCCACGC
>VZRO01002595.1:29114-59106 GCA_013397915.1 Daphoenositta chrysoptera
GGTGCCGCCGGCGATGCCCGCCCCGCTGCCGGGGGGAGAGGCTGCCCGGCGCTGCCCGGCCCCCCGCCGCTCGCCGCAGACCCGCGCACGCACAGGGGCAGCCGGGCGCTTGAACCATGATTGCCGCGGCTTTCCTGGTCCTGCTGAGACCCTACAGCATCCAGTGCGCCCTCTTCTTGCTCCTGCTGCTGCTGGGGACAATTGCCACGATTTTATTCTTCTGCTGCTGGCACCGCAGGCTCCAGAAAGGGAGGCATCCCATCAAATCTGTCTTTTCAGGTCGCTCAAGGAGCCGAGGTAAGAGACGCTGCCGGTCCCCGGGGGCGGCAGGGGGTGTCCCCGGCCCATCCCTAGGTTTCTGCCGGCGGAGGGCCGCTCTGGCACGGTTTAGCCGGGCAAAGGCTTTAAAGAAAATTCAAGCCGAGCCTAGGACTGCGGCAGCCTTGTCTCCACCCATCCCTTAGCGAAACCTCGGCTAGCGGGAGAGAGGTGAGAGGCTGGGAAACCCCCCAGCCCTCCCCGGTCTGTTAAAGCGCAGCAGAACTTTATGCTGAACTTCTTCCCGATGAATTAAATATAAATGCCGGGCGGAGCTGCCGGCTGTGCCGGGAGGGCCAGACCCGTCCCGGAGTGTGCGCCAAAGGGCGAGTGGCGGGGTAAACCCGTTAGCCGGGGCGAAATGAGAGGTGCAGCTGGTGGAGCCTGTGTGTCTTTCTGCTTCCCTTCCAGATGCTGTCATGAGAACTCATCACTTTCGCTCTGAGGTAATTTATTTAGCACGCAATTTCAAGGTCAGAAGTTGTTCTCTTTACCCGAGTACATATTGTCGTGGTCTTTTGTTAATGAAATCCCATAGTGAACTTTTCATTTTGCATGAAAGACATAATGTCCTCTTTCATTTCTTGGTTTGGTTTTTTTTCCTTCCCAACACAAAATGAGCTCTTCATCTGTGTTACCCTAACCGGCCTGCCGACTTGTGTCATTCCCAAAGGAACTGGTTACTTGGAGAAAAGCTGTGCTTACCGTACGTGCCAGACCTCCCTCTGTCCAAAAGCAGCCGTGAGCCCAGTTATTGGCTCGGCTGTAAACAGGTGCAGAGCTGGTCGGGTTTGTGACTGCAGAGCCTCTGCTCGCTTGCTTTGCCCACAGCCCTCACCAGCGCCCTGCTCCTTGCAGGGAAGTTGCCCTCTTGGCTTTGATGTTGCCGCGGGAGATCCCAGAAGGATCCAGACTACAAGCCTGCTTGGCAGGCACCTCAGTGTGTGACTTTATATTCAGAGGTCAGGGGAATCAAAACTCTTACGTGCCAGTGCTGAAAGTATAACTCAAACCCCAGTCACTTCCTAGGGATTCTGAATGACGAGCGTAATTGCTGGGAAAATATGAAAAATAATATTTGTTTTAGTACCCACTTTGTTTCCATGTTGCCCTGTAGAGCCCCTGTCTAGATATTTCTCTTGCCTGGTTTCCTGCTATTGATATAAGGCATATCTTCATGCCATTGCCTATTATTCTGAAAGCCTTGAGAGAGAGTTTTGCACTCAAATTATATTTTGTTTTAAATTATTTGCATTTTTCCTTACCCTGGTGTGGGTGTGAAAATTATCCAATTATGACTAATGTTTTCAAAAGTGTGCATGGGACACATTTTTCCAGCATGGTTCATATTGGCAATTAGTTTTAAATTCTTAACTATTTTGAAATTTGTACACGCTATCACAAAAAGAAGATGCCATAGGGAGTGTCCTATCTTTAAACCTTGAAAAGTCTGAGTTTGTTGTTCAGCAGTGCTTCAGTGAAGTGAACAAACGAATGTGTCCCTCTGGAAATCAAAATATTTTTTCACTGTTTAGTTTATCCAGTATGAAATGCTTGGTTTCCATGTAAAATTCACTCAGTCCTGATCCTAGATGGAGATGAAGTTTAATGTTTTGAAATACATGCCATCCTGCATGGTGACACTTCAAAGGGAAGTTGGCAGAGTAATTAATTTTTGTTGCTTCAGCATGTGGTTATTTGTTTATCATCCAGTCAGAAGCAGATGAATTTAAAATATTTCCAAGAAGAAAAAATATTTCCTCGACCATTTAGTGAAACATGCTAGAGTAACTGTTGTATTCTTTCATAATTTTCTGTATTTTGTTTATATGGAGTAATACTGCAGCTAGTGGTCTAAATTGCCTTTTTAAATAAGTGGTGGAACTGTTTTCTCCTTCATTATCTGATGAGACTTTTGATAGAGAAACGATGACTCATCTGACATCATTAAATTTTCATTTTCCAATATTTTTTCAAGTAAAGTGTTATTTTAATGAATCTAATAGAACTCATTAATGAAAAAACTGCAGGCATACTTCCAATAAAAATATTGGAAACATTATCTGAAGCAGAATTTGACATTATCTATATAATCACAAAACATTATGTACTTCCAACTGCAATACGCTGTTGATGAAAGCAAAGCATGATACATAAAAATACGGGCTTTGCATAATCCCCCCTCTCCCCCCACCAAATGAATGTAACATTTCAGCTCCAAGTTACATAGCACAAGGTACATCTGCTAGCTTCCTCCATGCTTAGTTGTTTGTCAGGTGTAGTTATAAATAGTGTTTCTTAATTATAATAAGAGATAATGAAAAATAGGCTGATAGTAAATAGCAGTGGGTTGGCATTCATCTCCTGAGAGCTGGGTTCAAATCTGACTTCCATCACATGTGAACATGCAGGTGGTCTAGCAGCAGTGCACAGAAAATTATAATTGCCCTATCTACAGAGCGGTTGGCAATTCCTGCATGATTGACTGCCTGCCAGGAAAGCCTTATATTTGGAAAAATGGATGTGTGCAAATGTATGTTGAGATCCTTTGCCACAGCCACAGCTCTCATGGTGCATGCCTTCATTGTCTACATACAGTGAGAACTATTGAATCGTTTTCCTTCAATACTGAACCACACAATAAAAAATAAGACTGCACACTATGGGAGAGTAGATACAAAATTTGAAAATGTATTTATGATCCTTTTTAGTCCTCCTGTTTTGAATTTTATATGCCACTGGTGAATTGAATCTACAGATAGTTCATTTTTGTGGGCCTTGATTTTTAATGTCTCTGCGAAACATGCCTCATTATTATACATCAAAAGTCTATGCAGATACTACTTATTATAGAATGAACTTTAACACTTGACCCCTGCCTCAAAAGGAGGTAAATTTGCATGAATCATTATGAATATAAAGTAGGTTAAAATCTGTCTTTGTTAGAGGTGCCTCATAACAGAAAAAATTAACCAGGAAGCTGTGAGAGTTTGAGATAGTACAGTGATGTCTCCACCTCCCCACTAACACTTACTTACTACCATCTGAACTTTGTCGGGCTTAATTTTTAATATATATTTTTATACAGTCCTTAGGTTCATTATGACTATAACTGCTCTTAAGATTCTTCTATCCCCCAGGTACTATAGAAATTCCATGAAGTCACAAAGGAATCACACCCAGAATGGTTAATGTTTCTAATCTCAGGAAGACCTAGATATGCCACTGCTTTAAAAAGAAAACAAGTAAATTTCCAACAGAAATATTCATTGCTACATGACACATCAGACTTTGATGTAGTTGTTTGCACTAGTCTTTCTTTATTTTGAGAACCAGTTGTAGAATAAAATGTCTGTGCTGAACCAAAACCAGACCAAAATAACATAACTCAGTGAGAGTTTTACCAAAGTAGGGTCTATGATCCATTGTTTTGTTTTAAAAATTATTATTATTATTAATAATATTAAAAATGTAAAGGCTATCAATAATTCACTGATGTAATTCTTCTTGTGCTCTCTGTAGAAGTTTTCTTCATGAAGTAGAGGAATTTCCTTTGAGTACTTTGTGGGCTTGGGCTTGATACATTTCAATGTTTATCATTTTATACTTTAGAAAGAGGTCTGAAAGTCTCCTGTACCTTTCAATTTAAAAGCATTGCTTAATGTGTTGGTGTTGCCACTTCTTGTGATTTAAATTTCTTTCTGAATTAGTTTTCCTTAGCGTTGAAGCCTCTGGAGTCATTGGATTATGTGAGATTTTTACCTTTCAATTAAAAGGGAAGTAAGCTTCTAGCCCTTAGGCCGGAAGGAATTAATCTGAATGGTATAATTCTTAATGTCTTCTGATTTGGTGGTAAGAACTGCTGAAAAGTAAGGTTCTCATTCAGGATCTATAAATGGTTGGGTTTTACGAGTTTGTGAAGGGATAATTGTGCTAATTGCTAAAGTAGCAGTTTTCATATTATTGGGGAAAATGACCAGCTTTATAAATCTTTTGTCTGAAATTTTCTCTGAGCTTTACACTTTTCCTTTATCTTACCTATTGTCTTACAAATACTATGACTTCAGGAACTGAAGGTATCAGTGTCAGTGGGTAGTTGTATCACTTTGTATTTGTTTAATTTTGACTCCCATATTTTGGGCAAGTTTCCTATGAGTGCTTCCACTGAGACCTACAGGTATAAATCTACTAGGAAGCAAATCAGTACAAGTTTTACAGTCCACTGTAAATTCTGACTTCACGTAACCCAGGTGGAACTAAACACACCAGTAAGACAAATAGGAGTTGACACTTTATGAAAAGGCTCTCTGGGAGGGCTGGCAGTGTGTGTTAACCATGTCTGTAGCAAAGGAACAGCATTTGGTGGTTTTAGTTTTGCAGGCCCCACATTTTCATTTTAGTACACTGAACAGTCACTACAAGGGTGTGTATATTCAGTCTATTGTTGTGACAAGACTGGTAGTGAAATGGGTCATTCCAAACTGATGACAATTTTGAAGAGCACATGGATTTTCTAAACCATCCATTATGGTACAATGGATGCAAAACTGTGGTACAACAGTCTCCAGGAAATGTATATCAACACAGATGCCCAGAAAACTGTTCATAAACTTATCCCTGAGTGTACCTTTGCCATAACCATGCCCGTTCTGAGGCTGACTGTGAAACAGTTGCCTGAAAATACAGTTCTAGTTATCTTACAAAACAATAATGAATAGTCTTTAAAGAGTTGCACCATAATTCATCCTGAGCATTGCAGTTATTTATAAACTGCTTTAGATATGTACAGCTCCAGTGAAAGAAAAAATCAGCAGACCCTCCAAGCTGAATTGGAGTCTTCTGTTTGATAGGGGGGAGTGCATTCAAGGAGCACCAGAAATGTGCAGGACCAGCCAGAAAAAATACATTAATTCACCTATTGAAAGGATGTTTCATTGTCTTTATGGAGCTGAATCAGCCTGAAAATATTTTACTTTTGTGTTTGACATGATTTTCCCCCAGGATATTTAAACTATTTTTCCATTAGCTGTCTAAGAGTTAAGGAACAGGTTCAAAGGAAAATAAATCAGAAACAAAAATAAATTGTTGTCTTAGATGTATGAGAGCACTTACGTACAGGAATGAATAGAGAACTGTAAGTACAGGTTACGCTGTATAAGGACAAATCCTTCTGTCCATTTTTCATAACATATCCAATAATGTGGCCCAGACTGAGTATGCTACACTGAGCTGTCACATGGCAAACTAGTTATCACTGCGATTTGGTTTACTGTATGTCATCTGTCCATCATTCTTTGTCAGCTTTAGTCACACCAGTGCTGCCTTTAGATAGCCCACAAGCATCGGTCTGTGCTGAGGAGCAGCCTGTTTGGCAATTGTATCACAACATATATGGCAATTGTCTGGTTGCTGCAGCCTGTTTAGCTTGAGTGCCTGAGCTAAACTAACTCCAGAGGAGTTAACTTGGATACTTTTACTCTGTACCACAATGTAGTGTACAAGTGCCTGATATATTTATATAGCCTTCTGGTTGGCTGTGTCTCTGCTCTGGCTTCTGATGATCTGCAGAGCTTTGAAATGCTGAGGGGATCTCCTCTGAGCTGCATCAATCACCTGATAAAGTACTGACATTGTGTCATGGTCCACATCAGTGGTCAGGCATGGTCTTGAGACCTGCATTATAAATGAACATGTCCTCACGGTTCTCTAGCAAGACAGGGAAAACCATTGCATAAAGATACACTACCTCATAAAAGTACTTACTCCTTAGTTTGCCATTAACACAGTTATGCCAACAAGCTCATGGCTATCATGTAAATTTTTAGATATCCAGTTTCTCAGTATCTACTGTTATGTCTGGAAATGTGTGTTTTAGCTGAGGTGCAGTTCAGTTGTGCTGTGTGCCATTTAAGTACACACAAGCAGAGCCCTGGTTTCAAGGGGATGCGGGGGGAGCAGGGCTTGTGGCCGTCTGCCTGCTAACAGACACATGGCACACACGTACAGAATGGCAACTTCTAGCTGCTGTCTTTTGCCCTAAACTAACCTCAGATTGAAACCATGAATTGAAATAGCTGAGGTCATACTTGCAGTGAGCACATGTATTACCACATCTCCTGTAGAAACTGTTCTTACACAGACAGAAGGGATCATGCAGGGCTTCATAGATCACACACTGCTCAGAAAAGCTTAATCATCTGCACAGACTTCTCAGTTACTGTAGTTAGATTGTAAGGGTGATGGACTGGGTTGTGGATGCTCCCTCAGAAACAGCTCAGCTCTTTAGGCTGCTTGTATTAAATGTAAGAAAGCACCGCATGAACAGGGTAGTACGACCCTTGGGGATGTGGCTGCTCCAGGGCTGTTGTGTGTGTTTTCCTTGGGCATGGAAACCTCATTCACGCTCTCTTGCATTCCCTCTCTTCCATTCCCAGACTGTTTTAAGTAGAGGCACCTTTGATGTGCTATGGAAGAACATGCAGAGCACAGGGTGAAGTCACCTTGACATTTTCATTTAGGACCTGATGCAGCTGAGCTGGCTTTTTGGGGCCTGGCCGTGTCAGACACGCGAGGATACCATGCAGAGCTGCAGCCTCTCACCCTGCTCCATGTGCTCTGCAGCCTGGCGGGGTCTCGGGCTCTGGAGAGTGGGCACGTGGGCTCCTCCAGCCTCCCGGGGCAAGGACTCGGCGCTGTGCGGCAGAGATGCTTTAGCATGTCAGGCTCACAGCTGGTCTTCACCTAGGGTTAGCAAAGCTGCCTTGCTTTTGAGCTTATTCCTTGAGCTTCTGGTTCACCAGTGAGCCTGGGTTCCTGCTCTCTGGATACTTGTACCCGAAGTGTCAGCCCCTGCTGTGCTCCCTTGTGCCCTACTGCCTTGCATCAAGGAGAGTCAGAGCTTTGCTGTTCCTGACTCATCAGCGGGAATGAAACATGAGTTGCGGCTGAAGTGTGAAAACACCGTATCAGCTACAGAAACTAACTGCACTTGATGTTCGGGCAAAGACACATTTCTTGCAAGTTGTGCCAATGTTCTTATCTCCCCTGTCCACTCAGCTGTTTAAATACAGCACTCGGCTTCAGGGCGGTAGGGTAGGTAGAGCAGACTGGAAGTGAAACACAGATCCTACAGGCTTAATTGATGATTATATAAATTGATAGCACAAATTACACTGAAATACATAATCATGCCAGACTGAGGTATTGTATTTATCCTTCTTCCTTGTTATAGAAAGAACAAAACGATAGAACCAAGTCGAGGCATCATTCTCTTCTGATCTGCTTCCACTACCTTCCTTCATGTGAAGGTAGGAGTTGGAAAGTGAATTAGTAAAAACAGCATCCCCTTATGCAGCCCAGTAAGCTCACTGTAGGCATTTACAGCTTACAGTCTATAGAGCTACTCAGCTGACCTAGTGTTGATGGCTGCTTCAGGATGTGCTGAATGGTTCTTCAAGCCTCACTGAATGTGTTGACTAATTTTTTTAATGGGTGATAACAGGAAGAAAAGACCTGTTCAGATACGTTGTTGGTATCTGAATCTAGTTATCTTAATAGATATCTGAATTCCAGCCTAGCTATCTTTCTTTAATATATTCCTGCTAAGTTTCTTATCAGTTATGCATCTATTTTATAATTGAAAAAGTACTGATACATCTTCACATGCTGTGGTGGGACAAATTCTCTTACCAGTTTGTGTTTCAAACAAGCACACTGGACAGAAGAGAGTAATTTCTTTGTATTAGATGTTTGGCAGCACTGCTATGGTTTAGCAATCTCTGTTATTTCTTATTCAGCTTCTTACTCTAGTTTTAATATTTAAAGCTAATTCCTTCTGGCAGATCCTTGATGTATACTGGACACTGCCCAAGATGAGGAGACATGATGAGATGGAAAATAGAGGAAGCAGGGCTGGAAAGGGGACATGCTAGGGGAATGCACTAGTATATTTTAACTTAAACCTTCCCTTGCAGACCACTTATCAAGCAGTACGCTGATTTTTCTTTTTTATTCTTAAATAATTGTTCCCTTCCTACTGTAGGCTTGCAGTGCCCTGAGGTAACAGGGAAGGAACTGGGACAAGCCATCGCAGAGCGGCCCTGGAGAGCTGCAAGGCTTCTTGTCAGGGAAGGATGGGGCTGCGTGGAGAACAGGCCAGCTTCTGTGGCTCACAGCTTTAGACAGGAAAGAGTATTTCAAGGGTATCTTGAGGCATGACTGGAGAGCCGTTTGGCTATTTGCTTGCAGATCATCAGATTTTCCTAATGTTACGACTTACCTGTGCTTCGATAGGAATCCTGACCTTATGGCAGGGAAAACCAGACATGTCATGCTAAACAGCAGTGTAAGATAGCATGGGTTGTTAGACACTGTGTTCTAAATTCACACCTAAACCTAGCTTCACACAGGGGCTCCTATGCAGTTACTTGGGGGGTCTGCTTAGGAACTGGAAAGCAGATTATTGATGTTCTATTTCATGAACTTGTTTGTGAAATTAATCTTGCTCAGGTTATGTAAAAAGCAATCGCTTTAAATGCCTTTGAATGTGTGGACTTATCTTGGAATGTTACGTGTGCCAAATCACAGTCTTCAATATCTGAGAAATGATTCCAGCACTGCTTAGAGTTTAGACTTTAGAAGATAAGAATAATATCTCCTAAAATAAACATAAGGCATGCAAAGCAGCATCAGTGAAAGCTTGCTAATGAGGGAGCGGAATGAGAAATTGAATGTAAAATCTTATATTTTATGTTTTAAATCCTGATTCAGGTCTTTATAGGAGTAACCCTTTGTAAGATTAAAAAAAATTAGTCAAGAGAACCACGTAAAAAAAAGGTTGCAGTCTGTTTTTTTAGTTCTGACAGAATCAAAATAGAACAAATGCAGTTGCATGCTCCTTGGGTGTTAGTGAAGTAATACACTCAGTGAGTGTAGGTAATCTTCCTGTGATAGAAAATTTACACGTTGCATTACTTAGCAATCTTTACTATAAATATCTTGGAGAACTTAACTTGAATCTTGGATTTTGGGTTGAACTTGCAGAACTGACAGTTAAATAAATGTTGTGAGGTTTTCTTTGGTTCTTCATAAACTGATGATAATCAGGATGGAAATCTCTGTGGAAGAGGAAGGAGGGAACTAATGCAATCTTGGCCACTTCTTAATTTAAAACCGTTCTTACAATTCAGGTGCGTAGGTATATGTATATATATGTGTTTTTCTGCTTAGCAGAAAGAATCTCAAATTTCTCTCTTTCAGTGTGCAGGGGAATTTGATACAATAAAGTTATTTAATTAAACCTGCCATTTTAGTTGAAGTAGGTACTCCAGCTATAGGGCTTAATTCTGTTTCAGCCTGTTTGTGTAACAGCTGAGAATGCTGGCATATTGAGAAGGGTTTGATGCTATGCACACTAATGTCTGCAGGCCCTAAGATGTTGTGGGTTGCATAGACCTGAAAGTTTCCAAGCTTTAAACAGGTGGTAACTGACAATTTGAAGACAATTTTTGAGGCCATTGGTTGACAATGGTAACAGATGACAATTCTCATGCACGTACAACCACTGTCCAAAACCTTAAAAGCCAGAACACAGATCTGGTTTTTCTATCTGAGCTTCTTCTGGCTTTGATATTCATTAGCGCACCTTAATTTACAGTAATTACTCAAGTATCTGCAAAGGCCTTGAGTTCTGCTGTCACTGAATTGTGGCCTAATGCTAGCTAGCACTTTCTCTGTGATTTACTGAAGTTCTGCCAGAAGGTAAACTGGGCTGCATTCCAGTGCCCACTGAAGCTAATGCAAGGATTTCTGTTGACTTCAGCTGGACATCAGATAATGCACTTTTACTTCTATTGATATTAATGCTTACTGACTCTGAGAACCCATACTGGCTGGAAAGGTTGGGTTCCAAGATCAGAATTCTGACAACCAGTACAGTCTACGTAAAATACTTATACACTGGAAAAAATGAAAACTGAATGTGGCTTCTTATCAAGCATAAAATAGAGATAACGTATGATGAAGGCAGTAGGGCTAGTAGAAACTAGAATGGAGATGAGAAGGATCTGATAAATTAATACAATTGCATATTGAAAGAATGGAAGAATCAGAGATTTATATCACTAAAGCAGTAATATATACACGGGCTAGTGCTGATATATTCATATGGTGCTAATAAAGTATCAAACAAAGAATTAAAAATAAATACAGAAGAACTAAGACAATGAAAGACAAAGGTTCAGTACATTATTCAAAATGTTCTTATCTGTAAATTTAAATTAAAGCTAAAGTTAGACAAGTTTTTTAGGAGATTTCAAATTTCTTTTTTATGATGAATAAATTAGGAATGAGAATAAGCAAAACCGTAACAAGGACAGCAGAGTATAGCATATTTGGTTATCAAATACCAGACCATACTGAAGAAATGGGGCAAATCAATACACATGATGTTGTTAAGAAGTGCAAGGTTGAGTATATTACAGAGAAAAATCCTTAGCCACCTTCTTAATTTTTAGATTTAAGATCTTCAGAAAGAGCCTTTTGAATGACTTTTAAGAGGTACGTACTACTTTCAGATATGTAGCCTCATTGGAAAGAAGATGGGATGGGAAATGTTTAAACAGAACAGAAAAACATGTTCTGCTGTTATATATATCAGTAATATGAATTTATAAGAGTACTGTACTGAATGATGGGGATCAAGAGTGATATCTGTAAATAAGGAAATGTGAAACTCTCACAGGAAAAAAAAGTGATGGAAGAGACCAGAATCATTTCATGTAGACAAAGAAAAAATAAAGGAAGTCTGATGATAAGATACATATGGAATGATGAATACCGTATTGAAGGCAGACCAAAACCTAGTCACCATGGGTCTGATCCATCCTGTTTATTTGGATACTCACAGTATGGATGTTTTTGAGTGAAGTGGTCAACTTGGGCTCTAGTTATGGCCAGTGGAGAGAAATGGGTGCTGTGAGGGCGTGGCTCATCTGGCCTGCTGGCTTTGGTGGCTCAAAGGGCAACCTCGGGAGGAGATGTCTGCTGAACTTTGGTCAGAGGAAACCCACACGTGTTTCTATAGACAAGAAATGAGTCACTGAATCAGAGGTGTGAAGTTAAAACTTGGCTGGATAAGATATTTTTTTACAGAACACCTTACTGTGAAAGTAGTTTTACACAGTGTGCCCTGGCATGCAGTGGCCAGGCTGGCAACATTCATCATCGATTTGGGTATAAAGATAGACAGAACAGGTTCTTTCAATACATTCCAGAGAAAAAAACAATCAAACAACAACAAAAAAATCAAACTAAAAAACCCCCAACATTCAGAGAAGACTTAAAAGGATGAATTTCAGCTAAAAGAGGCTGATCTCCCCAGCCTGCTTCCTCATACAGAAAAGCTCCTTTGAGACCAGGTGAACTAGCCTTTGGCTCTGCAACAGCCTCCAGAGACACCTCTCCATTCCTGTTTGCTGTAGAGTTTGATTAGGAAGATCATTCTTCCCGGACTCAAACAGACTCTAACTGGAAGGATGCACGTGAATACTTTTGCAGAGAAGATAATTCCAGGTTCAGTTTGCCTTGTGTCTTCCTCTGATATGGCTAAAACTGGTTCTGGTGGTTATGTGAGTTGTTTCTTCAAGGAAGAATACTTTAGGGTAAATCTTTGTGCAGTTATTTTGGTGTTTGGAAGACAGGTTTTCTAAAAACACATGTTTGAAGTTATGTTTGGTTTGCCTTGTTTCAGAAATGTTACAGGCACAAAAATGAGTCAGGCAGCAGGTTCTGGGAATGAGCAACTCCCTCCCAGCGCAAAGAACAAGAAAAGGTTTTCACTGCCCAGTGACACAGCATTCACATGATACTGGAAACTACAAATTGCTTAATGGTGTTAGAGCAACCTTGTTGTAATATCCATGTGATTTTAAAATCTCCAGCTTTTCCTCAGTGATTCGGTCTCAGGTGGTGTACTTCCCTGAGCATTTTGTAACACTTTCTGCTCATCTGCGAGCACTGACTTAACATCTAAAATAGTGCTGTCTTTGCCAAACAAATATTTGTGTGATTTCCATGGTTTTTATTTTGATTGCTGTATTAATATGATGTTTTTAATTCTGGGCTAAACTGAGGGATAAATAACACAGATGAAACAAAGAGCTTCTGTTCATTTCACTGTTTAGAAGGAATCACCAGCCATCCTAATTTTGCACTGAGCATAGGAGTAGCAGCTACCATATGTTACATCACTTTTAACACCTGTCTTCGTTTTTGATTACCAAATTTTGAAATCTTCCAGATTTGCGTCTTTGCTCTGGCTAAGTCTCATTGCAGGAATGAGTAAGCATTTTGGGTTTTGGTCTGAGGACTCTGCCCTTGTAACTTTATCTTTGTAGATACGGAATTAATTTTCCACCTGAAATCATGATCCTCTGCCTTTATCACATTATAATCCTCCCCACAGCAACCATTTGTGATACTGCAGGCAGATTATGACTTCAAGAGAAGAATAAGCTTCAGCAAACAGAAGCAGATGAGCTCTTAAAGAGATAAAGATCCCATTTTTGTTCTAGTAATAAACAGCAAAAGTGAAAAATACAGACGATATCAAGGCAAAGCATTGTCTATAAACAGATTTTTCTGGAAATCACAGGTGACTTTTTCATATGGAAACATAATACTCAACCAGTAAACCTTGACATATTTTGAGGTGAAGCCACTCGGTGAGACAGACTCACATACTTAAATCCCTATTTGGCATGTGTTTCTAAGCACTTTTAGAGCTGCTTAGCTTCTATCAAATTCTTCTGTTACATAAACATACTTTCCCAAAGAGTTTTATCCAGCTAATGGGATGGGAGTGTGGCGAGGGAGCAGTGCAGAGTGTGTCACAAAGCTTTGGCCAGTAGCCCTCATGTGTAAATAAACCATAATGCATTTAACATTTAGAAAATCTATTCTGATTTCAGAACTTGGAACAGATTTGCTGGGTGTTTTGGTCTCAAGGAATATTTGCACTTACTGTGGAATAATCCCTGATGCACACTAGCATTTTTTTCTGAAAGAAAATTTCCACGAGCAGTAAGCTCTGCAATAGTAGGCTCCATGAGTCGTATTTTCCCCTGTTATCCCCAGCAGTCCCTAGTATCATGTTGAATGATACATTGTAAGTATCCGTTAGCTGCTTTACAGTGTCGAAGGAAAATGGCGCAATAAGCTTTCCCACTGCAGTATTGTGGCAGAGTCTCAGACGTACATCTTTGAGTGCCTGGAGATCCTTCTAACTCCGTGCAGATGTGCTGGCTGCAGGGGCTGCCCCTGCACTGCGAGCTTTGGTTGAGATGGACGGGGTCCTGCTCCCGGTCAGACATGGGCTGTCAGGGTCTGCCCTTGCCTGTCGTCTGAACGACTCTACTGCTTCCATAGAGTAGGGAGGATCATTAAAAAAAGATTAAAGAAATTTTGGCTGTACCTTTGCATCATATGTGCTTCACAGCCCTGATGCACCCCATACATGAGCCTCCCAGAGTGACTAAGTAGATTTGGGCTCTATTTCTGTCCCTCCTCTCCAGCGTTCATGTGTAGAAGGTTGTTACTTGGAAGTTACTTCACCTTCACTTCAACCTTGTTACATCATCTATTGCATGCAATGTGTACCTATAGCAATTACTAGCATGTGTATGTGAATGTGTGTTTGTGTCTTTTGGCCATTTAAGGGTATATTTATTTAATGGAGAACACCTTTAAATAATGAAGATAGCTGTTTGTCTGTCCATCTGAGTGTCCAGAACAGACTATTGCTGTCCTCCCTTGCAGACTCATGAACATTAGAGGAGGAAATCCAAATTTCACAGAGCTATACTTTTGATTGTTTTAATTTACCAACATAACAGCATTTTAGCATAACTCTTCTGTGCTGATTTCCTAATGAAAACAACAACAAAAAAGGCAAAACAAATCACAAAACCCGAAACCTAATGGAATAGGGGACAAAAAGAACAGCAGATTTATATGGAAAGGTACTGCTCCCACTAGTTTTCTTCTGGCAGGAATTCAGGATATTTAGATTCACAGCATAGATTTCCTCAGTTTTATCTAAAATCTAACCTTGCAGAAGTTTGATTCTAAAATGCTGGCTTTGTTGCATAAGGACTTCAGCAGAGGTATTCTACAGAAGAAAAACGAAAGTAGAAAATTAGGAATTGTTGCATCTATTCTTGGTTTTGAAAAGAAATACAGTCCTTAAACTGCCGACTGTCACTAAGGACATAGATTTGGCTCACTTGTTCTGAAAGCTGATGTGACTAAGTGAATGAATATTTACAACCTGGCCAAGTTTAATATCAACCAACATTGTATTCAGTACAAATGGCCCTTGTCAGACTTGTGCATGCTCATGAGGGGACTCAGTGAAATGAGAGAATGCTCATTGTAAATGCTCTGCAGGTAGCAATAAAGGGATAGCATTATACATGTTGCCATTAAAGGAATGAAATTCTGTAAGGCCATGAGCCATTCTGGATGATGCTCAGAAGGTTTTCCCAGAAAGCCTCTAAAAAGCATTTCTGAAGGGCAGCTTTTCCTGAGTTTATTAATTTGGCCAAATATACCCATATTTCTGAGATGATATAATTGTTGCCACCTACCAATTCTTCTTGACTTTCATTCTCAGGAAAAAAAATCCATGTTTTCAGCCCATGCTCCCTAAAACCATTTCTCATGAGGCTAAGAATTAACCTGGAAAATTTTAATTATAAATTTTAAATTAGAACTTTTTAGTTATAAATAACCAAAAGTGTGAGCTTATGAAGAAAAGCAACAGGAGTTACTGCAACTGGCCGTGACTGTAATATATGTAATTGAGAAATAGAAATCAAAAGTGATATTAACAGCACTTGGCAACATCTCTTTATTGTTACATGCAGTATATATGGACATTATATTAATTTAAGGTGAGCATGCCTGTACCTGGAGTTGTTATTAAGATCCTGTGTGATTTTGCTGTTGTTACATGGCTCCATTCTGGGAGATGCCAAACACGATGATCACTTTTTCTGCTACAGGGCTTTAGATCAAGTCCTCGCCATGCCAGAAGACGTGTAACACCTCGCCTGGAGGAAACACAGCCCATAGTGGAAGCTCACCATCTAAGTGAGCAGGAAACCTCTGTAAGAAAAAGAAAAATCAAGAAAAGCAGCCGGGTCCAACCAGACTTTTACCATTCTGTTCAAGTTACCCCAACTCGAAAACCTGTAAGTATCCTACCCTTAGGGATAAATAGCACTCAAAATATATTATAGAGGCATATAATATAATTCTACTTTTTGGGCTATTCATATTCTATTCCTTGATTTATAAACCTTTTCAGTTCTCATATTCAGCTGCAAATCCAGATAAAAGTTTGTAAGACTGTATTTAATATTGATGCATAACTCTAAAAAATGATCCAGTTCTGAAAAAGGGGTTTTTGAATTTTGATTTTTTAATTTAATATTTAGACTATAGACTATAATCAAATTAGATATAATTTGTTAGTTTTATAGTGATATTACTTAACAGATTTTTATGAAATTCCCTACTCAGGTTTATCCAAGATGCCATGTACTAAATGAAATATCATTACTAGATGCAATTTTGAGGTCTCTTCTACTTTATACAGTATTTACAGTCTTTCTGCTCAACAAAACCTAGATCAAATCTCATAATTCTTTGCTCCTTGGCTTGATTTACACACAGTTCTTTCAATACTGATAACTTACTTTTAGTATGGAAATATGACAGTTTATTGAAACATACAATTCCTAATGTAAACTTGCATGAAGACCTATTCTGTCCTGCAGGCATGATGCATTTCTCTTTTTAATGAGAGCTCATTGCTTTGATACATTTTCTGACTAACTTTTCTGTGCTTATATTAAGGGGCTTGAACAACTTCTATAAAGTCTGTATAATTAAAAAGGTAACTATTGAGCATAGCCTAAAAAAGATTATCTTGAAGTTGCTAGAACCTAACTGAACCTTCCTAGATTGGTGTTAACTGAGCACCAAGAATTATCACTGAGTTATGAAGATGGTTTGAGGAAGCATTCCTTAGTGGAATTACATTGCCTGAGAGAGAGCAAGAAACTTGTTCAAAGAAAGCCATAGCTGCCAACAACTGCCAGAATTTTTGCCTGTTAGCTGAATTTGTTTCTCTGCTTTCACTTTATTAGTCCCCATTTTCCTCTCTTCTCTCATGCTTCTAGTCATGATTTATTTTACTCTGCTCCTGTTTCTGTGGTTTAATTTTATCTGATGGATTTGTCTTCTACTCTTCTTATAGGATCTGCTGTCACTTTCTTCTCAACCATCTCCATTTCACTCCCATCCTATCTTACTTTCTAGACTACTTTGTCTAGTTCTGTTACTAGGTCTCCAGCCTCCCACCAGGCTCCCTCTGTACATTATTTACTTCTGGTCCTTAACCTGCTTCGTTGTCCTTCCTTCACCTCTTCCATCATCAACCCTTATTTTCCATACCACTCCTCCTGGGGTTTTTTTATTCCCTTTTTTGTTTGATTGTTCATACTTTTTTCCATGGTAGGCCTATGCCAAGGATAAGCCTGCCTGTCACTGCTGAGGCTGTAACCAATTGCCACTGATTACCAACCTTGGAAAAAGAGCATCAGTGCTGCTGAAATGAAGAGCTAAAACTGTAGAAATGGTGTAAGCAGCAAAACAAGTGTTGAAGAACGAATTAGTTAAGCTAAGAAAGCCCTACTTTTTCCCAAAGTCAGTAACATGTCAGGGACTTCAGGACCAGCAAAATAAAAAAAAAATGTTTAAGAATAGAAAACTTGCAGTGTTACTATATAACTTCACTTTCGTATCATTTCATGTGTCTACTGTGTCTGCTAAAATCTGCCACTGAAACAATAATATATCCCAGATTTAGAGAAAACTTCTCTCAGTGCTGTCACCATTATGCCACTTACCTGAAATTGCTTTTGCAGTGTATCTTTTATACAGTTACGTAGTTCTTCTGATAGCCTTTCCTTTGACATCCTTGGATGATGAACTCACATTTCTACAAAAAAAAAAAAAAAAAACACCTTTATTAGACTACAATCCAGAAAACATAAGTCACCAATTTAATTTCTCATGGACATTGTAAGTTACTCTGAGTGTATTATTAATGCCATGGTGACAGGGTGAGCAAGGTTTATGCCATTGCCATGACAAATCACTGCAGTGTTTTGAAGTTCCAGGCAGTCATCAGGATGTCCAGCCTGCAGTTTATCACATCTTCGTCCCACTTAGTCTCAGTGTCTTGAAGTCGAGAGACTTTTGACCTTCATCTTTGTACAGTTTTACATGATTCAGTGCCAGAAATGCTCTTGTTAATCTGCATAATTTCTTTCCCCTTTTCTCCCTATTATTCCTAGCTCTGCCCACTTGAACCACTCTAAATAAATAATCTGTTGTCTTGATGTTTACATTATGGCCATATTCTGCTGAGTCATCACTTGAAAAAAGTAATGTATGATATCTGCTAACCAGAAGACATAATTTCTCCTCATAAAACAGTTGTCCTTTTTGTTTTTTCCCTACTCATGCCTTTTTGTTCCTATTTTCTGACAAGAACAGTATCTGCAAAGTAACTATAAAAGAACCTTATGGAAAGCATTTTTTTTGCTCCAGGAAATTTTAAGTCCTGAAATATGTTAGCCTGTGTTGTTGTCATATTAAGATATTGGCATAAAGATTTTTCAGATATTTCGTTTAAAGCTTGGGTGTATATTTTGATGCTAGGCTTTCTTATTCTTGCTAATTTGGACTATTTTGTATTTGGTTGGTTTTTTGTGTCTAAATCTTGTTTTGCAGTTTCCTAGCTGCTGCTATAATTATCTGAATTTGCTTATATTATTTCTTACTTCCTGCATAACAATCTGAGATCTTTCCAGTATTGTTCCTGATCTTGTTAGAACTAAATTAGTTGTAATTGTTTGGATGGGAGTAATCCCGCTGAAGACAATAATTGCTCCATTTGAATATGAACATGAGGAGATGTTTGCAGAAATAGAACATTAGTTTTCTCTGAAATTTTAATTGTTTTTTTACACCTTCCAGGTCATTAATGGGGACATTAAATGTATTTTGTGCTAATACTGATCCTTGCCAAACAAAGTTTATAAGGCATTTTCACTTTTATTCATCTTACTCTAGTGCAACATGAACATAGTGCAGTGGCTTACCCTTTTGGGGCACGTTGTATCTCATGCCCTGTAGGTCACCCTCTCATGGGTGGCTGTATTATTTGTGCTGACATTCTCCATAGGTGACAGTTTTACATCAGCTTCATATGGAGGAGGGTACAGACACCTATTACTGACGTGTACTTTGGATTTTTGAACACAATGGAGAACTCTTGAGAAAAGCAACATGTTTTTTAGTGTGATTGCAAGCAAGTCAAGGGAGTGTTACATATCTCTCCTTTTACAAACTGGATGCCTGATTCTGTATAGGTAGTTACATTTTCTGAAGGTGTGGAAGGATGTACAAAAGTGTCTTTTTGTGAGCTTGCTGCTGTCTAGAAATACTTCTCCAGGGCAGATTTTAAACTGAGGGTTCTATTACAAGCATTTTGCAAATATTATCTATATTTTAAATAGCGGTCTGTTCTGAAACAATGTATAAAATGCTGAAAATTATTAATAGGTGCCCTTGAGTTTGTGTAAATATATGTGGCTCCTGAGCTGTGGGGTCAGATGTACAGTTCTGCCAAACAATGTTTGTATGTCTATGAGTATAACTGAGAAGAGATGCTGTCAAAGCAGAGTCTTTTAACATCTCTGTTGCTAAACAATTTGAAGGGCTCCTAAACTGACCCATTCATGCAGCCACCAAGGATTATTTACGATCATGAGATGCGGTACCAAAATTTGCACTTTTGTCTGTCATGGTCGCTCTAAGACGTGTGGTAGATGAGACTACAGAGACTGGGTCATAAATAAACCTGTTTTCTTCACTTTCAGTTGTGAAAGCCCTCTTTCTGCTCAAAAGCCTTGTACTTTACACATCCAAAGATGGTCTATTTTACCCCAGAACTGTAGCAACAGCATATATTGAGGTGATTATCTACTGAATAGTGTTACAAAAAAAAGTATCTCTGAAGTAACCTACAAAGAATAAACTGATGACAAATAATGATCTCAGAAGCACTGCTGATTGTAGATATCCCTCAGAGTCTCCTAATTTACCTGTTTCTAATTATTTGAATACCAGCCTTTGCTGTAGCAATTTAGCTCCTTAGGGGTGGGTGCAGCATTGCTACAAGTCACTACAAGGAAACCAGAAAGAGGTCAGATGTCTGGGAGGTCACATGTGAAAAAAACCTGATGTAAGCAGCTTCATTTGGCTCCACTGAGACTAATCTCATGGCTGAAGTGAAACTTTCACTGTAAAGAGCCTGATGAAGAAACCATGAAAGCAAGGTTTGATCGATTTTTAATGCATGTAAAAGCATAAGCTGTCCCATTCACGGTCTTTTCAGCTATCCTGGTTTTTGCTTTTATGTGTTTAAGCCTTAAAACTTACAGGAAAACCAGTATTAGAATTCTGTCTGAAAAACACTTCAAAGTTTTTTTATACATCTGATCCCAAATAAATTATAGAAGTCTCAGTATTTGTTGACACCTTACTTGAGAATAGTTTTTTTATATGGATAAAGTTGTTCTACAGGGCTCTTCAGGAGTTTTTAATATATCTCATTAAATAATATCCATTGAATTAATTTCCATTTATTCTTACTCTGATGTTATATACTAATTTTTCAATACCATGATGTCCTTTACATGCTATTTGAATGACCTAAAACATATGAGATGCAAAAATTGCCCAGCACCCTGCACAAGACTTAGTTAATTCCAACTATTAGCTATTTAATCTATAGGTTGCACTCGTATCTTTTTTCTTGTGGAGACACCTGCTCATGCTGGATCGTGTCTCCTATGAATGCATTTAGGAGCAAACTTGGCAAAACATCATACCATCTTTCACTTTCAGCATTTTTATTAACATTATATTAACGTTCTCAAACGTATGACAAAGCTGTGAGCTGTCAGATTCTGCACGCACGTGTGCACACACACGCAGGCATGGGCCCTCTCTCAGGACAATCTGAGCACAGCCATAATGAAGAAACACAGGGAACATGTGAATGCTTATAAAAAGGGAAACAAGTACTCCAGTTTGTCACTTTTAAACCCCTGCTGTGGTTTGTCCCGGCAGGCAGCTCAATGCAGACAGCACCACAGAGCTGTTTGCTCACTCCCCCCAGTAGCATGGGGGAGAGAATGACAAAAAGGTAAAACTTGTGGGTCGGGAGAAAGTTTAATCAGACAGAAAAGGAAGGGAAAATAATAATAATAATAATGATAAAACAATGTACAAAACAAGTGATGCCCAATGCAGTGGCACATCCCCTGCTGACTGATCCCCAGCCAGTCCCTGAGCAGGAGGCTGCTACCCCCAGCCAGCTCCCCCCGATTTGTTGCTCAGCATGATGCCATATAGTGTGGAACATCCCCTTGATCAGTTGGGGTCAGATGTCCCAGCTGTGTCACCTCCTCCTGTTTCTTGTGCTGGCAGTACAGCATGAGAAAGAGTCATGGATGTAGTGTCAGCCCTGCTCAGCAATGATTAAATCATCAGTGTGTTATCAACATTATTCTTACCCTAAATCCAAAACACAGCACTGTACCAGCTTCCAGGAATCAAAATACCTCTACCACAGCTGAAACCAGGACAAAGACTTAAAAGATATTGATGAGAAGCTCCTGACAGTTTATTAGGTGCTGGTTTCATAAAGTTTTTAACAAAATTTAAGCATCTGCTGATCTTAAACTTTTTAAAAAATACTTCAAGGAACCTATTTTAGGTGCTAGGATCTTTGCAAATACGACTATTAATGCTAAATCCAGTCATGTTGGAAATGAAGAGAAAGCTTTCACTGGCCATTAGTTTGAGTTTGAAGTTAGTTCTTCTTCCAGGCGTACACATGCCTACCAAGAGACTGTTTACATCTCTTTTTTGGACTGCTGTGTTTTATTGCTTTTCTGATAGCAAGTAACTCCTCACTGATAAATTCTTCATAAACAGTTTTGCCCAAAGAGTTCATTTTCCCGCTGTTCTTCCAGCTTCTGTGACCTCCTCCCTTGCTGCTTGCTCCCAATTTCCTCTTGGCTGCTTTTCCCTCTCCACCCTGCAGCTCATCCATTGCGTTACAGCAATTGCCCGTTTCTTCCACTCCTTTTGCCCAGCTCCTAGGCAGTTTAGGTTTTTGAAGGGATTTTTTAAAGGTGCATTGCCATGAGTTTCACTAGGCCAGGGAGGTGATATTTTAAAACTACTTTTTCCTAAAACACAACAGTGATATGTTAAGCATTAGATCTGGGATTTAAAATTATTATTGTCTTTCTAGTGGTTTTTTGTATAGGTCAGTTACTACAGCTATCAAGCATAGCACAAAAGAAACAAGTTGATTGCAGTAGTGCTAGTAATTGATGACACATGTATGGAAAAAGACATAGAGATAAGCATAGCAGTAACAGTACAAATCGGTATTTAGAGCACCTTAACTGACTTCAGTTAAGTTAAATGCTAGCTCTTGTTTGGAGTGTTAAGGTCATTTGAATTGATTGTCCCCTGTGGTCGCAGATCATGCTTGTTTTGAGTGTATTTACTTAGATTTAAAGTTACGTGGTTGAAAATTGCATCAAATCTATGTTATTTTCCTGTACACCATTGCAAATCATCCTGTAGCTGTGGGCAAAGCCCTCTAATATACCAGGATTTGTCTTGATAGGTGAGCTGATTCCATAAAATTTTTATTTTGTCTGAGTCAATTTTCATTCCCAGGGCAAATGCTTATTTAGTGAAAATGGGATGAGAGCTTAAACCAGTCTAACTCTCATCAATCTAAACTGTTCAAAGAAGGTCAAAGTGCACCCCTGGTCCTTGGAGCTGAAGCTAACTTGCTGCTAAATTAGAAGTGAATGACAGAAAATATTCTTCAACTGTTGTTTCAAAGAAATAGAGCTGTAAAACTCTGGCTTGAAAAATGTCTAGTAATTTTTTTTGCCACTGTCATTTTGCCATGATTTCTATTAACTGGGATTTTGTGTTCATTGATAAAATTTTACTACATGCATGGAGCATAGCCTCACTGAGAAATTAAATTTTTAGCTGTTCAGAATTTTTCTTTTTCAAATCCCAGTGTCCTTCTGTGAGAGCTAGTAATAGAAACCTAAGCTGCTAAAATGTGCTAGCAGTCTTAACTGTAAGGAGAAATGTTTTATGTATGTGATTATAAATGGTAAATTCTGTACAGTAGCTGAAAGCAGGTTAAAAAAAAAAATCAGCTCTGATCTTGTTGATAGTGTTGTTTGCCCAACTTAAACTGACCAGTAATTGTCTCACAGATGCATAGTAATTATAGTCTAAATGCAGATGTTTCCTTTTCCTTCACTGCCACAGGAGTCACTCTTCAGAGTTGTATTGTGTAACATCCTACTGTGGCACATAAAAGTACATCTTTATATAGCAGGGACTCCCTTATCCATTTGTATTTATATATAACACTACACATGGGTATGATGTTAAAATAATAGTTTGGCAGAGGCAAGTATTCAGATATTATGAAGCACTGGAATTAAGGTTACACGTGCAGTTTTAATTCAGTGGATTATGCATCTGCGTTGTCGTACAGGCTCTAATTGTATGATGGTGTACTGGGTTTTCACAGGATGTACTCTGCATTCATCATAGGGTGGAAGTGCTCTTAGGATGACTCTTATGTGTAGGAGTTCTGCTGCAGAAGTTGTAAAGTGTATAAATGAATAAAACAGGAGATTGCAGGAAGACAGAGGATCTCTTATTTCTTTTAAAAGAGTGAGTGCTGCCTTGGAGATTGAAGGGTGGGCACAGGATCACTGTAAATAAGCTGAACAACTGGTTTAAAACATTTTTTTATCTTCCATTTTCTAAGTTCTTGAATCAAAGCACGTAGTTGGATGCATAGGGGTTCTCAGGCTGCCATTCCCCACTGAACTCTCTGTGTGCTGTAGTCTGAGTATTATTGATATGTAATTTTAATAGCTCTTAAAAGTCAGATACTTGGCATCTCAATTTGACCTAGGTAAAAAAATTGCCCTCCTGGTTTAGTTTGCATCCTGTGTAATGGGAGTGAAGCAGTCAAATACTACTGTAGTGATGAGCACCACAAAACAGTCTGTTAAATAATAGTTCCTTCTTCACACCAGTATTTGAATAGCATGAAGTAAGTTAAGTTCTAGGGCTGCCCGTTGAACTGAGGATAACAAACAAAATACTGAATAACTGTTTATGGAGTGAATATCACCTATCATTTGCACTAAATAGGAGCAAGACTTTTATTAAGACTGTTTCTGAGGATGTAATAGTATACGATCACATCATTATGTCTGCATCATAATATACAAATAAACAGGCTGAACCAAGGCTGCATGGTGAATCTTAAGTCTGGGATTTGGTAACATTTTAGTAATTAACTTTTCAGCCTTAAGAAAGGTATTTTAACAGGAACCTAATTTCCTACTGTTGTTAAAACAAATTGGAAAAGCTCTGCTGTGCAGCTTATTGGCAGGTTTTGATATGTCAACTACAGTATGGAAAATTCTGTTGGATTTCAGGGAGAGACTGATGGCATTTGTATTCCTCATATGAATCAGTAACACAGGGGAAGAGGTATTTTTTTTCCTAGAGGAGCTCTCAGATATTTGCTCATGGCCGGAGTTGGGGTGAAATTTCCCTTTCCTTCCAGGCTCCTTAGGGGAATGTGCTTTCCTGTGCTCATTCTTCCTGAGTGTGGCTCTTTCTGCCATGTCTCGGCAGCCTGCTCCTGACCTGCCTCTGCCCACTCCTTCCTCGCTGTCAAGTCCTCAGTCCTTGGCTGACCTTGGCCCTTCTGCTCTTGCTCTGTCTGTTCTTGTTTCACTCCTTCATGTCACAGCCCTTCCCAGGTCTACCTGGCCAGTCCTCTTATTGTTCTGAGGCACTTGTTCAAGCAGTCTCTTTGATTTCTGTGCCTCCCTGCAGCCTCTGGTTGAATACTTCATTCCTTAGCTCTTGTCTGCCTTCTCTGAAACCTTCACACACACAGTTCATGCCCTCCTTGTTCATCAGAATACCTTGTTCAAAGCCTCTTGCCGAGGCAGTACCAGTTTCCTGCCAGCATGTCAGATCCTTAGCTCTCCTCCAGTCTGCTTCCTCCTGCGCTGATGGTTACTAATCCCAACAGTTCCCTCGCAGTCCCATTTCTCCTGTAGTCTTTATCCACAGAGTCTGCCACTCCCTTGAATGCTTTTCAGCTGCGGCTCCCAGACTCTGACAGTCCCCGTGTTTGTCCCTCAGGCTGTCAGTCCCGGTGTATTTCTCCAGCCCTTTCCTCCAGCATGCCGGTTCCGGTGTTTGTCCTCTCTACAGTCACATCATACGGCTTCTTCCTCTTGCTGGCTGAGCACGGCTGAGCGAGCCACTTCAAGCAGACAAGAAGCAGTCTGCTGCCTCTCAGGTCTGGTGCCTGCCTTCCCCTGCTCTCCATGCCTCTTTTCTGCACTGCCATCAACCTGAAACCATGGCAAGCAACAATTAAACGCAAAGATTAGTTTTCCCTCTGGATGTCCAAGCTGGAAGGATCCTGGTCAGCTCCTTGGTGGGGATGGTAGGTGTCCCGAGGGTGGAGGTAAGAGCTGTGAGGGTGAAATTTGCTTGGTCATTCTGTGATGGTGGAGTATTGGTCTGGCAGATCTAAAACCCCTGAGAGAGTCTTTGTTTAGGGGGTGCCAATCTGAAGGGATTTTAGATTATACATTGAAGACATTTTAATTGAGAAATTTGAACATTGCCTTGTTATAAAAAATAAACCTGGTAAAATAACATTGGTAGTTACCTGAACACTAGGAATAGTTTAATCAAACTATTTACCTCTGCAAAGAAGAACTACTAGCAGGTGACGAGAGATTAAAAGAAGTTAACTTGCTCAGGAAAACCAAAAAAAAAGGTGAGAGGAGATAGAATGCAGGCTATGAATACACTGGGGAAGCACAAAAGGTTATTTAAGGAAATGAACATTGTTGTAGCAAAAAACCCCCAAAAGACCAGGAATAAGGTTGAGGTGGCAACTAGAAGATCACTTGTAATCAAGACAACAGGAGGTTCTGCAGGAGTTTTCCTGTCAGAGGAGTGAGATCAAACCCAAACTTTAAAAGCTTTACTTTATACTCTCTGATGCCAGGGATAGCAGATGATATTTATACCTCAAAGACTTATGACTCTGACAAATATAGACAGATTTTTAACAAAGATGGCAAAAGACTTATGTCTAGCTTAAAGCATATTCATATTGAAGTATCCATCCCAAAGCCTCCAGCCTTCTCAAAAAAATCCCTGGGATATTTTTTTCCGTTTACAAATAATTACTGGATGTTTTCATAATCTTGCTCTCAGGCTTCTCAGTCAGCCTTTGACTAAAAATTTTAAAGAAAATTAAACCTTGGGAAGGGAATATCTTCAAGCAAACTTAAGAAAAGTAAACTCAAAACGGATTTATTAAGAGAAAATCTCATAATTTAATTATTAATAATAGTGTGTGTAATTTTAAGAATATGTATTTTCAAATAATTAAATGTTGATTGTCTTCAAATTTAGTTCTAAAACATGGAATTGAAACAGTTTTAAAACTTGTTTATTTCTATAAGGAGGGAAACTTATAAGTCAGGAGTGTTAACTGTTATCACTAAAAGCAGAATAGCAGTACTACTGTTTGAGATTTTCTCAATGTCGTTTAAAAATTTTTTTTCTATGTCCTCTTTTTATTTTTTCGTGGAAACAATCTATGCCCAGCAGAGGTTCAAAAGCTACTTAGAATTTTAATTTGCTCTTTGCTTTCCAGAGTCTTTCCATACCCTGATATACTTTTATAGCAAGAGGAATTTAGTTTGCTATTAAAACATAAATATATAATATAATACAGTCTAAAATTAAAACCTTAGGAGGCTGAGAAAAGGATTTGAAGCTAGATGATTTCTTATTCCAGACTCTTCCTCTGTTACTTGGTTGGCCTTGTAGGTGTAGTAGGCAGATAAAGCTGTGTGCCTTCCTCAAATCTTAGTTATTTTGTCATGTTATGCTCTTCTGTGTCTGGAAGACCAGGGGGATCTGGGTCTGCTGTATCTGAAGGAATACAAAAGAGCTGCAATTAAAAATTACCACAAAATTTATTTTTGCGAAATTGGAAGTTTTCTTGAAACAGTTATATTCAACAGTCATCTAAGGTATATACATTTCTTATACAGAAATAATTCACCATTTTGAGAACATGAAATCCTGACATTTTAGGTATTAATATCGGAAGCATTAATTTTGAAACAAGATAACAATAATTATAACAGAAGAGCACTTACATTTTCCCAATGGTTTTGGCATAAAACTTAACTAAAATACCTATTTCCCATGCTGTAAACTTCTGAGATTCTCAGAGCTCAAAATATTTCCCCATCTGCAAAACCTTCAGTACCTTTTTGTTGGCTTCTGTAATGTAGGTAAGATGTTCCAAAATTAAATCCTGCAATTCATATTGAAAAATGAAGCAGAGGAAATAGATGAGGAATAAAGGAATGGATTTAATACATAACATATCATGGCTGTCATGTTGATGATATTATTAAGTGACATTCAGAAAGAATCCACATCTTTGTTAGCAGTTTTACTAAGAAGCTTTTCAAAAGAACTAGTGGCTTTGGCACAGTTATTAAACTGAGTATTATTTGGCCCCACTTGCATGCAGGTCTTGGTTACACTACAGGAAGTATGCCTTGCTTTTCAACATATTCATTTGAAAAAGAAAAATAACAAGCAGGGGTTTTTTTGCACAGCAACATACTTGTTTTTCTCTCATGATGGCCATCTTTGTTGGTGGATGTTGCTGAGATCTGTGAAGATTACTTTGACAGAATCTGATCCCTCTGCTCAATCTCACAGGTAACAGGGAGTTGTAAATGTGGAGCATCTACCAGCTTTCTGCTCCTGAAAGCAGAAACTCTACTTGTTGTGATTTAATATTCACTAATTTCTTTTATTTAGCTACTAGAAGATAGTATCACTTCAGACCAATAAATGCTTGTAATTTGATGTATTTCTGCAGAATTCATACATGAGCTGCACAGTGGTTCCTGTTGCTTCCATTGCACATGTCCCATTCAGGGACTACTTCAATATTTTACCCAGTTACTGCTTAAAATAGAATGTAGAAGCAGTCAGCAGAGCAAGGATCAGAGCCCAGCACTTCCATCTCCCCAGAGAGCACTGCGTGCTCTGAAGCAGAGCGGCTGTTCTCCCTCTTCCTCTTACTCTACATGTAGAAATCTTAAACTTTATTTTTGTAAAACATTTTTCCTCAACCTGGAGGTTGTTGAGGAATAGTCTCCAGACCAGCTGCTGGGAGATGAGGGTCTGAGCCTCGGTGTCAAGCTTTTGATATTAAGGAAAAGACAAACAGCCACTTCACTTCCCTTAGAGTTCAAAAGAAACTAGTGCTCTCTGCTGTTATGAAAGATGACTGAGGACCAATTTCAGAAGAAGGTTTGGGTATGTCTTATGTCCCAGAAGAATGAGATGCTTCATCATCCCGAGTGACCAGTTTTTCTGACTACTTGGTTACCAAAAGCTCAGTTTTGCATCACGTCGCTTTTAGATATGTAAAGTAGGTGGCTATCCAATAAACAGAGTTTGATGTTACAAAACTGTATTGCAACACCCAAGTGCGAAAGTGGACCTAGCACTTTTTCCATTTTGAATTTCATGTCCTCAAATAACCTATTTCTTCCAGGAAAATTGCATCCATAATGTTATTTTCAAGGTGGGGGAATGATAGAGATTGACCTACTAGCATCCAGAAAATGCCCCATCTTCTTTTGAAAGCCTAAGAAACCATCAGAATTTCCTTGTGTAAATACAATCAAAGACTCAAAAATGCATGTGATAGAATAAACACTGAATGCTTATTTCCATCTTCTTGTACCTTTAGAAAGAAAGACTGCAAGTTCTCTCTACAAAGCAAGTAGATATTGTCTTGATGTTTGAAAAGCCTACCTGTTTGCAAAGACAGTTTAACATAGAGCCAGGCCCCGGATGATCAGGAGTTTCAGATTTGGTGTATTTGCCTTCCAGCTTTCTGCTTATTGTTTTATAACATTAAATACAAACCCAGAAACTCTGTAGTAATTTTTGTATTTCCTGATAACATAGGTGCTTGGAAGTATGGATGACCTCTTAAGTGAGTGGCACAGAACCAGAGAAAAATACTAATTTCCTATATCTGCATCTCCATTGGTGAATTTTTTTAAAGTTCATCATCATTGGTTTTACATTATCCTTGTTTGTGCTTTCATTTGTGTGTCTGTTTTAAATTTTGATCATTTCTGACAACATGCAGTCCCAAGCGACCCGCATAGCCTGATTACATACATTGGATATTTTGTATTCTGCATTGCATTATCATCTAATCAGGTTAAAGTGGTAAAGATTTACTAATGGGAACATTCAGTTGCCCTAGATTTTGTCTTAAATTTGTTAAGTTATTTTACTTTAAAAGTTGATCCACTTTAATATCATTTAGTCTGGGATGTTAAAGGACAAAAATAGCTTGTTACTTTCAATTGATATTCTAAATTATTTTAAATTAGAAAGAATTTTGCTGAAACACATTGAGTAAAATCATTGTTCAGGTGCTTCATTTTTGTTGGTATTTATCCATTTCCCACGATGAATATAATAAAATAAAAAAAATATTCCAGGAATTCTGAGATAGTTTAATATAAGTAAAATATAAATAACTCGTAACTAAACTGAAAATTAAATGTCAGTCAGTGTTGACCTGTACTTCCCACAGCTTCCAAGAACCAGCATGAAAGGACTCACTGCAGTGGACAATTTTAAAGATAAAATGTGAAAGTACAAGCTATTTGATTAGAATTCAGCTGGCCAGCACAATCTCTGATGTGTTGTAGGGTTGGGGAATTTTTGCAATATGAAGATAATTTGGTATCAGCCTTGCAGCGGCTTTTCCCAGCTGGTTTGCCTGACCGAATTTAAAACCTGACCTCGGTTAATGCTTTCTGCCCCAGGAATGACAGTGTACAGTCCCTGCTGTTCTTGACCCTTTCAGCTCCTATTCACAGGTGGCTTGCCTGCTCTCTGATGGCGTGCATTACTCCACACCATTTGCCAGCTACACCATCTTCCACTCGGTTTCCACCTGATCTTCTGCAGTGCCTCCCTCACCTATGACAAACAGCACTGCTTTCCCTCCTCAAGGGAAATCATGCCTTGGAACTTGGCCGAATCCCTCTTACAAGAAGTACACTAAATGCTTCTCTGAAATCATCCCCGTTACTGGAAACCAGCTGGCTTTTGCAGCTCAGATTCCAGCCTGGCTCTCAGGCGGCTGCTGCACTCTCCGGATCCCGCAGAAGCCCGCGGGCAAAGGGAGCTCGGCTCTGGCCGCGCCGCCGCCGCGGAGCCCTCCGCGCCCGGGGACTGGTGTGCGCCGGGCACCCCCGTGCGGCGCCGGCAGCGAACCGAGCCACGGCAGGGCCGG
>VZRO01002595.1:64168-95531 GCA_013397915.1 Daphoenositta chrysoptera
GGGCTTTTCTTGTGCCGCCCCCGAGGCTGCCGGCCGCCCGGAGCCGCACAGGCGGGCAGGGCTGGGCTAGCTGCCGGCCATGGCTGGCTACCTCTCCCCCGGCGCCTATTTCTACGCCGAGGAGCAGGAGTACCTGCAAGCCTACGAAGATGTCCTAGAGAGATACAAAGGTAGGGCAGTGCTCCCCGCGCCGTGCCGCCGCACCGCTCGCCCCGCCGGGTGTGGCGACTGCGGACCCGGGAGGCGCTGGCCGCCAGGTGGGGAGGGCTGGTGGCCCCGCGTCCCTGCCTGGCTCGGTCTGGGGGGAACGGACGTGGGCGGCTTGTGCGATAAATATAAATACCGTGTCACCTCGCCAGTGTGTGACAGGCGCTCTCGTGTGTTTAAAAGTCGCTTTTCGAGTGCAGTGCGGACACGGTGATTTATGTCTAGATATGCATTCGTATTTAAAGCTTCGGTTTATTTTTACATTTTTAATAATTTATTTGCTTATTTATTTGGGCTAGGGCAAAGAATTAGCTTAGTTCGTGTAGAACCTGATTTTTTTTCTTCTAGTGCAGAAAAATAAGGGAAAAGGTATTTATCATGACGAAGATGCACGCAGCTAAATTAATCTTGCTAGAAATGTAAATTACATTGATTGCTTAAGCACATCGGGATGGAAGGGATGGTTTTGGATGATTCATTGCTGTTTTTCAGTACGTTTGCTAGTACTAAATCTGAAGAAGCTTATCAAAAGTGTTACAGTTCTGATTTTAATTCAAGTGCGAAAAGGAGTTAACTGTTCACACTGAACCTTCATCCCTGAAATAGTTTTTACAGTATGTCACAGCATATGCTGACATTTGCTTTGCTGAGTCCTTTTGTAATGTTAGGGAATAAGATGTTAGATTTTGTATCTGAAGTTTTTCAGCTGTATGTTTTCAGTCAGTCCTGAAGATTTTTGTTAAGTGGTTTCCACTGATGGGAATGGGAGTGGCATAGTTTAAGACAGCTTGATTTGAAGATAGTGATTATAATTTTATTTATTCTGTGTTGTTAGTGGTAGTATTTTAAAAATAAACCCTCAACAGATGGTTATTTTGACTATGATAACTTGTTGGGTGTGAGTGTACTTTATACTGGTGTCACTTGCAATTTCATGTGTCATTAGCAGTATTGACTAATGACTCCTTTGTGTCTGTTGCCCATTGTGTCAATGCAGCTATGGAGCATGTGCACCATGTCTGTACTGAAATGCATTAGTGCATTTTAGTTGAGAAATAATTGCCATTTGATGGTTGCCATTATCTTCAAAAGCAGATCTTTATTCCATTCTCTCTTTTTTTTAAGTCATCAATTTATATGCAGCTGATCTGATTTTTGCAAAATTTTGGAGCTAGTAGACTCTTTACTTTGTAAATAACCACTGAGGAAACTTGTTTTTCTCCTTGGATTACCTTTTATTTCCTGCTAGAATTAGGTTTAATAAGGTTCCTTCTCCTACCAATTACTTGCTTAAAAACCTGGGAAAGAGATTAGGCCTAATTTCCCCTATTTCAATGGGAGTTTGATCAGGAAAAGGACTGAAAGGTTTGGGTTTTTTTTATGTTGGGGAACAATAGGATTTTAATTAAATAAACTCTGAAAACTAATTTACATCTCTGTAAGAAATAAAGCACATTCTGAAAGTATTTGAGTATATCGTATTGTGGGAGTAACACAAAGTCCATTCACATGCTATTTTCAGTGACAGCCAAATTCTGAAATTATTTGGAAGGATCCAATGTCTGTTGTCTTAGTTTTTAATGTCATATTTGGTATACTGGTATGCTGTGTTTTGCTGCTCAAAGTAGACTTTATTCAGCCATTTGGAGCAAAGGTAAAGATCTGGACTTGCTTTAATTAAGATATATTGGAAGCCTGGAAAACACATTACTTTTTAAAATGTGTTTTCAAGCCAGTCGTGATTTCCCATTCGAGTCCCAGTAGTATGACTTCACTACACCGATTGTTGTTCTGATGACTTGCTATGGGAGCTGATCTAATCAGAAAAGAATTGCTACAATATAGGCTTTGAAGAGGGAGTGCCATTTCTATGAATTTCTCAGTTTTATAAACACCTTCATTAGTAAATTTCTTAGTCAAATGTGAACTATGTTGACTTTATAAGATGAGCTTCAATCTATAATTTTAATGCTGATAGTTCTTTTTATTTTTTTGTTTCCTTTTTACAGTCTGCAGAATGCTTCATATTCATCTAGGCCATTATCAGGGTGCCAAATTATCTATGTCCCAGCTGTTGAGTATTGTAACTAGCAGAGTCAGCTGTACAAAATTCATTGCCTGTCTTGGAAGGCTTGGGATCATATGATGCCGCATCATTAAGATGTTCAGGCAGTTTGATTTAGGAAGATAAAAGCTGCCCTTTTTAAACGTAGAAAAATGAAAGTAATGAAATTTTACTCTTCCTCTGTTTCTGTAGCCAAAGTAGGCTGAGGATCTTGAAGATCATGCAGTACCAAGTATCTTGTTGCTTTAAGAGTTGAAAGCAGGATATTTGTGTGTCTCCAAATTCTGTCTGCTGATCATGTCTCTGGCTGTGACAGTAAATAATTAGGCAACTGTTTGCTAAATCTGACATACCGCAGAAGTGCTGTTTGCTGTGGGAGAAGAGAGTGTTGTTTTCTGATCCCGGGTCAGCTCAGTTGCTGGCTGTCAATTTTTTTTTTCTTAATTAGTAATTATTTGGCAGTATTTCTAAAGCATTTTGATGGAGGAAAAGAAGTCACATTATCTCAGATGTTTTAGAAATCAGGTTAAATGAAGCTACTTATTCAGGGGAAAAAGCTGCTGCTTTGTTGGTAGCACCTCTAAGAATTTAAAGGCAAACCTTTATTACGACAGTGGTAATAAAACATCCAGTATGGTTTACTGTAGCATTTTACATATTTCATATCTTGTATGTGACTGAATAGGAAGATGAGAAATCATACAAATATTTGTTAATATAACTAAAAATTCAACTTTTTCTCAAAAACTGTATTTGAGTTCTTTAGGAGGTTGTAAACAACTTAAAAAATTATTCTTGGTGATTATTCTTGGTAAGTTACCTCCCCATTGCTTGGGAACAAAATGTATTGAAATTATTAGCTGTAGCCTTCTTGATAAATAAGAAAATGTCCAATTTTATTTCATATACATTGCATTTTTAGAACATTAAATGCCATCTCTGTCAGATGGCATAGGAATGCATTGTTCCATGCCATTATTATTTGAGCATTAAATGTCTGAAGATTATGATTTTAAGCTGTAGATGCAGTACGTTCATTAGATTTCCTCTGCTATAAATCTGAAGTAATAAACTGAGAATCAAGATAGGGATATATCATCCCCCTGAAATGGTCATGCTTTAATGTATTTTCGGTTCAGGTAGTAAACTTTTATTTGCATAGCAGTTGCAACAACCTTTTTCTGAAAGATTTTGAACAATTATGTAACTAGGCTGTCTCCATTTTGACATAATTTTTGATATGGGCACATCTGTTAATGACAGTGTGATTGCAGTATCTGGAAAAGAGCTAACTCATGAAGTGTTGAATAAATCATAGGTATTCAACAATGTTCTTTTAACTGTGCAAGCCCTTAAAGTTTGAAATATATAGAGTTATCTGGCCTGTGTAGAGCTTTTAATGCTCTAGATTTATACATCTGCATCTACAGGAAACAGATCTATTAGAAAATTCAGCTTGATGTGACTGCCCATGAAAAACAGAGTCTTGCAGTTCAGGGTTTTCACCATAGTGCTGTGAATGCTAGGAAAGGTGTCACATGAATGTTTTGTTTGGAATGGGTGCCTGATTGGTGCTTCCTCTGGGTGCTTTGGGCTTGCTGCATAGCCCTTTCTCGTGTCTGCAGGAAGGAAAGGTAAGTCTGGGACTGGGGACAGCAAAACGCAGGTCAGGTTGTTAAACTTTGGTACATTCTGTTTCACTGTTGGCATTGCTCTCCTGCTTTAAAAAGATCTGTAGTACTACACATTCAGCTGAAGCACAGCAAACAGCTCTGGTTCTGTATTCTGAGAACAAAGACACTGGAGATGGACGAGAGCTAGCAGGTCATCTGATGCGTTTTGTTGCCTGTGTAGGGTTCAGAGACAATGTAATTTGTTCTAATGATTGATTGAGGGTAGTGTCAAGTAAAGCTGTTCTGACATTGGGGACAGGTTTTGAATTAAGATAAAAACAATAGATGCCTGTTGTCCAGCTCCTTTGGGCTGACTTCAGGAAGGGAGCATTTGCACAGAATGGTTTTTATACATCTGAAAATGAATTGCTGCTGCATTTTAGCATTTTGGAGGCTCCTAAATGTGTTAGGTATCAGACTTAGTCCAGGGATATTCTTCTTCAGAGATGACTTTATAGAGCAAAGACAGGAGGGGCCATGACAGATGCTCCTGGCTCTGGAATATGCGAATTTCTGATTTTCCTTGTTTATGCTTTGAAGTTGGGGACCTGAATTTCTAGTCAGCAGAAATCTTGCTCTTCTGGGCTCTTGGCTATGAACTAATTGGATCTTCTGCTTCAGGGTTCTGATTTTGAATGCAGAAGGAAATCCTGAAGTGAGTAATTGATTAGGTAGTTTCCACTATGGATGGTTTTCTTTGACCTCTTTTCAGATGCTGGTAGTGTCTAGCCTTGGACTTGATCACTTTTTAATTTCTTTTGAAATGGGAAAGTTATTTTGGCTGACGAGTGGACCCATGTGGATTATCCAGCTGCGTGTCACCTAATCCTTTCTTTGCCACTGTGCAAATCTTCAGCAAGACAACGTGGTTATTTCCCATGTTCCTAGCACATTTCCTGTAGCAGGTTACCCTCCTGGGAAGGAAGAACTGTAGCCATCAGAAAATGTCGTCAATTAGGGATGGAAACATAATAGCTTTTGTGCTGCCTGAAGCTGGACAAAATTAATGGACAACTGGGGCCACCTAAAAATGTAAAACCTGCAGTTTACTCTGTTTCAACATTCCTCTTTATTTAAAGGGGAAGTTCTGACTTTTAAAGGGCTTGGAGATGGGATATTTTCCTGAGTACATTCATCCTAAATATGAACCAGGTCTTGCTGATTTGACTTTTATGTGGTCTTCACTTGAGCTAAGTTGAAGAGGTCTTGGAGTAAAATAACAAGAACCTGAATGTTGGGCAATTCTGTGAGGTTTGTCTGTGTAAAGGTCTTAAGATTTGGGCAGCAGTTTTGGGCAGCAGTTTCTGAAGCTGAGTTTGATGGGGTGCATAATCTACAGCCGCCCCTCCATGGTTGTAATAGGTACCTGCTTGGTTGACTAAGGCAGACAGAATTTGGCCATTGATTGAAATATCTTTGGCATGTGAATTGGAGCAGAGATCAAAGGTCTGCTTCGTTGCTTTTCTGGTACTTCCCAATTCCCATTGAGCCAGCAACATCTTTTAAATAGAACTCATAGGAATATTCCATAATTCTTTTTTTAGGATGAAAACCAAGAGGTGGTTAAGTGGGAGGAAAAAAAGGAAAGTAAACCTCAGTCACTATTGTGTTAAAAGGCTTATTTTGTCTCAGTTTATATTTTTGTTTGAGGTGTTAGTAATTGTTTCCTGTGATCTACTTGCCTAATTTCTAGTGGTATTTTGCTTGAAAACCAGATTGTGCTTTATTTTTTTCCTCTACGCTATTTAAAACATGCCTGATTTGAGGAATTTATTCCACAATTCCAACATGTACTTGGAATCAACTGCTTTGTAAAATAAAAATGGGCTTATTCAGATGCTTGAATTTAAGTGCAAGTATTTTATAAGTTCAGGCTTAAAATAATAACGTTTTGTAAATGTCAAATATGAATGCAGCTTATTGCTGCATGCCTGAAATGTTTCCTGTAAAGCATCATTAAAGCCGTTTAATTTAACAAAGCCTTGTTTTTCTGTAGTGGGTGAAAATATTCATGTACTGAATACTTCCAGTCAACCCAGCTTTCAAACAGGTGAAACAATGCTTACAAAGACACTTCAGTCTGCTGGTCAAATCCTGAAGGGCATGTTAATAGCCAGATCTTACAAGTTGATCTGTGTAGGCAGACTCGGTGCTTTTGTGGGGAAAGACTGGCTTTGGAAACCCACCCACGCACTGCTCTTCCCAAGACTGGGGCCCAAGTAATAGTTCATCCTTTGATAAGGCATATTCCTGCTAAAATCAGGCCTCCTGTAGGGTATTCCAACTTGACTGTAGCTGCATTAAAAGCAAGTCAGCGTGTTCCCAGATTTAATTTTATTTTACCTAGTGAGTACATAATTTTGCTGTGGAGTGTTAATCTATTAATTCCTTGGATTTTGTACAAGATGACAATAGCTGCCAATAAATCTGTCAAAGGGTGAAGATTCTAGGCAAATGTACTGAGGGTTAAATTCTCCACCTTGCAATCACACAATTAGTGTAACTATTTCTGTAAGACAAGGAGGATTAGGCCTCTGATGGGCTTTCCAGTGGCATAGGCCAAAATCTGCTCTTGATTATAGCCACATGGCCCTTTTGAACTTGGTTTGCTTTTACACATATCTTCATCGTTCAGTTTCATAGTTAACATGTGAAATTACAGTATTTAATGATGTGTTCTGCAATGCGTATCCATGCAGATCAGCAGTTAAGTGGGGTTCATAACCTAATTGTGTTGGAAAACTAAATTAGTTTGGCCTGATGTTCAGGTATCCAGCTATCTGACAGCTATGACACTTGGCACCACGTGGATCTAAAATTAGTAGAGCTTTTCTGTACTGGGATTAGAGAGATGTGTGTATGCTTTAGTTCATGAAATGGGTAAAAGTCTGAGTGTATACAGCTTTCAGAGGCATGTTTAGGGCATTTTGCAGATGAGACTATAGGTGAACAGAGTAGTTCCAGAAAGTCTCTTGCTGGGTACCGAAATGGATATCCTGTCAAAGTCTGCTCACAGACTTTGCTTCTGCCTGATCAGATTACCCTCTGCGTGTTCCTCATGTGACAAGTCTCCTAGGCATAGTAGAGGCAGCATTAGAAAATGAGTGTAATCATTTGGACAGATATTTTACAGTAATAATAATGATAAAACATCCTGAACTGTTCAAGCAAAACAGCTTTTTTGAAAGAGAAATGGCACTTGCAGTGCTGTGGTTTTTATTCAAACAGAACTTCTGTTAATTTTGGTGGGAGTGAGGAACTTAGCTATTGATGTTTATAAATATTTAATGCTTTAAATTACTTTGCCTTTAGATAAATTTTTAATTTTGAGATAAAGGGTTTACATTACTTCCTAGGAATTGAGAAATGACTAGGGCACTTGTCTGGAGAAGCCACTGCTGTGTAGTTGTATATAACTTCTGGGAATAAGGTATTATTGCTAAATTAGTTATGGTTTCAGAGTAGGATATTTTCAAAAGAACACATAGCGTGTGATTGCCAGTCCTAATGACCTTTAATAGCAATTAGGTTCTTCCCTGCTGTTTGTGCCTTGGAAAATTTCCTCTGGTTACTAAATGTTCATTATTGAGATCCACCTGATGCTGAAAACCATTTCATAATACCACATATTACTGATTAGTTCTGCATTTAAAACTCAGTTTTTGAAAGGTTTTAAATATGAAATCTTCTCTGGCGTAAAATTAATCATGATTTTTAGAAAGAAAGTTGATTTCAGAATTAAAAATAACATACATTTCAAACATAATGAAATTTTCTTTGTAGGACTTGTTACTCAGGCTTTATGCCTTCTACCCTCTTCATTCAGTTTTTCAGAAAACAATTGCTGAGAAACATTTGTTATGGTTTTGGGTAGGTTTTAGTTTTTCTTTGCTGGAAATTTTTGTCTAACTCCAGTTTACACTGGAGTTAAAGCAGCATTTGGCTCAGTATCTCTTTAAAGTTGAGAAGAACAGACACACATGAGCCACAGGAAGAAAGCCAAAGTTGATTAGGTCCCTTGATGAAATTACCTTATAATTTTACCATGCTCAACAGGATACTTCTGCATTGTATTTTTATTTCAATATTTCAAAACAGAGCCCTTGTTAATGAAGTCCATATATTTCTTGTGAGGCCATATCTCTCCTACCTCTGAGAATATCCACCCAAATTCTCATTTTCTGCTGTTGCAAATTGTATTAAATGAAATCACATTCCTTCTTGCAGACCTTGTATGTTTCTACTTAAATTGTACATTTATTTTTGCTTTCTCATGGATATACATTTCCTTCAGATCTTGGATTAAACTAAATCCAGCCATCCAACATGTTGTTTAAAGTGGGTGTGTGGTAGGACTGAGAAGCATCAGTTTTAATCTAATTTATAAAGATTATATTAGTGTCCTAGAAACAACACATGTTTATGCCTTGATATTTTGACTGTCATACTGAAGCATTTCTTTGCTTTGGGAACCACATAATACTCAGGAGAATTTAAAGAATTAAGTTTACACTTTGAGAGCTTGTGTGTCTCTGCAATAATTTGCAATTTAATACCAAATGTAAGGATTAGATTAAATAACAATAACAAATGGAGGATCATCTTTATTCTAAGCTTGAAATGTACTTTGAATTTGGTGCCTAGATTTTTGTAGCCATTTCAGCAGCAACACTGTGAATAATCTGTTGGAGGTCTGGGTGTATAACTAAATTGTTGATGGATCTTTGTATAATTTGTGCTGGGTATTGGATTTTTCTCTTTGCGTTTCCTCGTCTAATACACTTTGAGTCTACTCACTTATGATCTATGATCATTTGGCTTTTTTTGGGAATACTTCTTCACTGGAGGTTGGGGGAAGCTTTTTTTTAAAAAAAAAAAAAAGACTGTTCCTATCATCTGGAAGACCCAGTGTGATTCTGTTACTCTGCCCTTGGTTCCCCTTTCTACCTTCCTTCATCACTTTTGAGTTAAATTTCAGCTGTAGGTTGGATTCCTTGTGGGCCTGCACCTACAAAGTGCAGGCAGAAGATGGGTTTCCTTTGAGGTGCTTCTTGTGGAGTGAACTGTACTTCCTGGGCAGGCTGGTCCCTTCCCTCTCATGGTGGAAAAAGAGAAGATCTCCACTCCATTCTCCTGCCTGCCACTGGCACAGAGAGCACTCAGGAGCACTGGCTCTAATCCTGGGAAGCAGCGTGGGCTTCACTCCCTGAACTGTAGTTCAAGCTGTAGAGACATCTTTGAGCTCTTTCTTACCGTAATGAAATGTGAAAACTGTGTGTGTTGAATGAGATTTCTCAGGCTGTTGCGGCCATGTGCTGGTTCATGCTGTGAAATTGGGTTGCCAGAGTCGGGATCAAGCCTGACTGGGGCTCGAGTATCAGGTCATGCACGGACGGGCTTGTGTCCTACTGAGAGAGAAATTCAACGCTGGTTTAATCCCTGTCAGGGAAAGTGCAGAGAGAGGGAACACCACCAAGGGGACAGACAGTAGCATGATCACTTCTGAAATGCCTGTTTCTTTTGCTCCTGGTGTCAGTACTGACTTGCACTTGGGTGTGTGAGCACTGCTCTTCAGGGTGAAAGAATCAGTCTGGTTTTGCACTGCCAGTGAAGGCAAATGCTCGTGCCCTGCTGTGTGCAACCAAGTTAATCATGAAATGCACCAAGAAGTTTTATGTATCTGCATTTGAAACTCCAAAGATTTGTTTTCTGTGTATTGGCTTAATGACTTGGCTGATAAATAATTTTAAGTTAATTTATTTGCTTTTTTCTTCTGAGTAAATAAACAGATTATCACAGTAATTGTCTCAATGACTAGCAGTTAGTGTTGACAAATGGCTTAGATGCTAAGTGAAATAATGGAGTCTGCTTGTAATTTGATTTTGTCAGTTTAGCAATAAGCAAAAGAGAGTCTAACATTTTTTGTATTTTCATTATTTTTTTTCAGTTAAAATGTTTTTACTTCTATATTTCAAGATTAAAAATCTCAGCTTCTACAAGTTCTTTCTGTGCCACGATACTAAAGCATTTAATGGCTGTACATATTCTCCAGTGCTCCTACTATTGATGTACTTTCTGATGTGATTATGATTGAATGTAGTACTTTTGTTGCATTACTGTTTTGTGTAGTATGTCTTTGATATGAATTTAAGAATTTCCTTTGATTTTTTTTTTCTTCTAGGTATTTCTCGAATACCAAGTAAAAGATTTATTGATCTTTATGCACTTAACAGACAGTTTTCCACTGATGGTCTTGGTAGTTCAGAGATCCTTATTTTTTCTGTTTTAAATTTGCAGGTTTTTTTTTTTTTTTACTTTTTGTTTAAATTATATTTCCTATCATGCCATTTCTAATAATCTTTCTAGTTTCAAGAAGTGAGTTTGAGTCTTAACATTTGGAGTTCTCCCAATACGAACACATTGGTATCATCAGACAAGACTGAATTTTTTTGTTTGCTGGCTTCTCCAGCTCTTTAGTAAATGTAGAATGCATTGTTGACTTCTGGAAAACCATACCATTCTTCTCACATTGAAAGACAGCCAAAATTCAAGACTATTATTCTGTAAGTAATTTTTCAGGCTACAAAAGTATTGTGCACTATATCCTAGTTGGTTTTAGTTAGCTTTTGCAAATACGTGTCAAATTTCCTTGTATTTACATGTATACACACACACATATATATATGTATATATATACACATCCATACACATAGGGGGTTTTGTTTTTAACTCAGAGGAAATCAAACAATTATGGAGGAATTTGGTTTATCATGACAGAAATTATCCTAACAGACTGCCCAGGGAAGTGGTGCAATCACCATCTCTCAAGGGATTTAAAAGATTTGTTGATGTGGCACCTGGGGACATGGTTTAGTGGTGGACCTGGCAGTATTAGTTTTAGGTTGATCTCAGTGATTTTGGAGGTCTTTTCCATTCTATTACAGAACATTACATAACATTACATTACATCACAGTTTTCCATTACATTATGAGTATTGTTCCCAGTATTTTAGGTTTGGTTTCTTTGTTTAACTTATGCTTTCCGGTTGCTCTTGGTGGAACTGATCAGAGCTACACCAGTAATTTCTCAAGCTTTTTCATTTACTTCTTAAAAATTATTTGGATAACAGTGATGTATTTTAGTGTAGGTTTTTTGTAAACAGTTTTTTTTTTTTCTTTGATACTTTAAGGCCATTCTGAATTTCTAGTTAGTTGATAGTAGATGGCTATGTAAGCTGCTTGAAGTGGATGTGTTTAGGTTTCCTGTCTACATAATTTATTCTTTGAGACTTTGTCCTGTGATGGAACTTGGTAATTTTTCTGTAAAGGAGGCTGTGAGGAAAGGAAAAACATATTGTTGTCTTAAAGGCTAGGTCCTTTCCTGGTGAAGAATTCATTCAGGTACTTAGCCTTTGCAGTAGTTTGTCTAGTCTCACTGCCTCCCTGATTCTGGTCATCCATGAGTATGAGCATTATTGTCTGATTTTGTATCAAGATTCTTCTTTACTTTTGATAGTTACTAAGTCTCCTGCTTTGTTTGTTATCCTGATTTTCCCCACCCTTGTTTGGTTAGGGCTTCTATCTGACTAAGAATTTTCCTATGCGAGAAACTTTTCCTGTAGCATATATCTATTTACTTGCTGGTCTTGGACATTTAGCCTAGTAGCCTTCTGGTACCAGAGTAAATTATACTCCCTAATGTTCATGTTAAAAGGGATCAACATTGCAATCTCTTTCCTTTTTTTTTAAGAGTTACTTTGTAACTTCCCTCCATCATCTAACAATATCTGTGGTACATCTAATGGATGGGAAAATTTTAGAAAAATAGGGGTATGTGTGTATTGTAAAGCAAAAATTTTCCTTAGTACCTAATGTTTTCTCATTTTTATCCTGTTAAGATATGTATTTGGTCAAGGCAGCTTTGGTTTCAGTTTCTCCTTTTTCTGTGTGACTTACCTGTTACGCTTTACTCTGTTTTATAAATTAAATCTTGGTTATTTTTAATATAAGTAGTTTAAAGATATTATTATTGGCCTTTTTGAAATCCAACGTAATTTTTGACATTTGAAATCTTAACTGCGTTAAGATTTTTCACTGTTTGGTAGCCACATATTGATCTTCTAAAATTTCTCTAAAACTTGAACAAGACATATGAAATCCTCACTGTTAAATGCTAGTCATCCCCAGTCTTGTCCAAAATACAGTTCATTCCATAATCATGCAGATAAGTGTCTTGTTAAATTATATCTTGAGACAACTGATCAAAACAAAGACTGAATCATGATATAAAGATTTAACCTTTTCAAATGACAGTATTATTTTGTTTTCTGCTTTGGAAAGCACTAATGGCATTTTTATTAACTTCAGTAACTACATATTTATATTTGCCTCTTCTCCCAATTGTCTTGCCCATGCTGAATGTTTCCTGATGGACACTGTTGGCTGCTTTGTGAAGGGTGGCATCCTTCATGATCTGGTTCTTCCTGTGAGTTTGTAAACAGGAATTTTCATGTGTCAGTTGCTGCTGATATTTTTAGTATGACAACAGTTTTATCTGCAAGTGGACCATTTTATCTCACATGCTGGGCTTTTGGCATCAGGGTAAAACTATTTTCATGTTTAAATTGGTATCACAGTTGCTGTTAGTGTTGGTTTTGGTAATGGGCTTAAATGTCCCAGGCCACCCTGCTGGGTTCCCCCAGCATCCCACAGTCTGGGACCCCACGTCAGCTCCCTGGGAATGACCCTCCAGTGATTCCAGAGCAGGGCTGGTCTCCAGCTCCCTCCCCACAGCCCGGCACTGCCGGGTTCCACCTGTGGGCCCACGGCCTGGCTCAGCCTCAGCCCATGCCCAGGGAGGCTCCCAGTGCCCAGAGCTGCCCTGGTGGCCCTGGCTGTGGCTCCCAGTGCCCAGAGCTGCCCTGGTGGCCCTNCGGGCCTTGGCTGTGGCTGTGGGATGGGTCTGGCTGTGGGATGGGCCCTGGCTGCCAGACCTTGCCCTGCTGCCCCTCCAGGAGAAGCACCCACCACCCCCAGCACCATGACAGTTTTGTGCAGACCCATCTTCTGCTTCATTTAGTTGTTTGTCAATACTATAGAATTTCTTCCCTTGTAATTTTGTCCTCTCTCCTGGCCTCATGGTATGTGCATGGCAACTTATCTTACTGGAGTGTGGTTTACACCTGCCTGGCTTTCTGTACCTTCCTGGCAGGCCATGTTATATCACATCTTGTTTAATCTGCTGCCTTTGTGTGATGACTTGACAGAAAGATCAAATGTGTGCTTGAACATCATGGCTTTTATTATTATCATTAGCAGTGCTTAGTTACTTTAACCTAACAACCCAGGGATGGAGAAGGACTAGCCATAGAACAAGTTCATTGCACAACTTAAAAGGTTCTGAAAAGTGACTTTACCAAGACACTAAAGAGGTGGGAAGAGCTCCCTTTGGAGCTAGGGGGGGTTCACACTTCATGCATAAGTATTACTAGTTGGAAACATAATTAATGTTTGGAAAATACTGTGACTCTTGTAAGAAGTGCTCTGCAGTGTGTTGTTACGCTGATTTAATGCCCACCCCTCAGGCCACCCAGTGTACAGAAAGCTCCTTTGTCTGGTGCAGCCAGGAAGTTAAGTCTGAGAGGTACTAAAGCTTTAATGCAAACTCAGTGATGTTTAGCAGTACAGGCATATGTAACAAAATCATATAGAAGACAAAGGACAAAATCCAGTCCTAAATCCTGCCTGAGTTGGGATGTTTCATACAGTGGTCCAGGTTAGCTTCTTTCTACCATTGCCATATCCCTAGGTATCTGCATTTATGAGGAGTATGAATGTATCTGTGACTTCTCAGAAATACTGCATTCCCAGAGGTGATGCTCTTGTCTTCTGCCTAGGGTTCACCATATGCCGAAGGTCAGATAGCAAACTGCCTGAATGTTTTCTGTGGCTTACTAACCAGGGAAACCTAATCCAAACCTGAATGCTGCTTCTGTATGAATTTGCATAAGAATAACAGTGATTTGAGTGTTTGAGAGTTAGGGGTAATTTTAGGCCTCTCTGAGCAGGAAGAGTTTTGATTATCTGCAACCAGAATGACAGGAGTTTTTCTGCTATTTGGGTAGGAATATAATGTTTTTCTTTTAGAACTGAGTTACTGGGTGAACATGTAGGAGTAAAAAGGCTGAAAGGAAAACAAGTTATAGATTGGCGTGCAGGAGAGAAAAGTGTAGGTTCTGGTCTTTGCCTCTAAGGTTGTCACTGCTTTTGTTCATTTATGTTTATATCCATTAAAAAAATCAAAGGATAGGATGAAACACTGAGCTGTTCTCTACAGTATGGTAACACTTCCACAAAGAACCAGAGTCAGAGAAATTCCACAAACTTGTTCCACAGTGACAACCCATATAAAATGTAGAGCTGTCAACAAGAAGAATACCGAGAGAGATGATGATACTGCCATTTGAGGATGTAACTATCTTCACTGAAAGCACTGATAATGTTCTCCACTCTGTTGAGAAGAGAGGATCCACACAGTGATCTGTGATAGGAAACTCTATAAAAATTCCAGCAGAATCAGACGGTGGCAGGCAGCCCGAGCAGGTTTTGTGAAAACCTCAGTGAAGATTTGGAAGATAACCGAGATTTCCCTTCTCCATAACACCTTCTATGCTGCCGTCTGGCTAAGAAAATGGAAGCTCTGAGGAACTTGGGGAACAGCGAGCATGGGCTGCTCTCCAAGGGACAGGGGGCCCAGTGTGATAACAAGGCTGGTGGACACGCTGCCCCCAGGGCCCAGACCCATGACCTCTGAGCGGGGCCAGCCTGGGGGCAGTAGCTGATTCGGATCCCCCAGGTGTTCTGAGAAGTGCCCAGGAGCCTTAACAGAATTCTAAGGATGGACGAGTCTGCAGCAGGGGCTGTCACTGGCTTTCCTTCAGTGGTGCTAATACAAATCTTGCTGCTGAATCTATTTGCACATGCTACATCACTCCTTCCCTCTCTGCCTGATACAGTGTTTTATTTCTCTCTCTGTAGAGTGGTTATTTCTAATATTGTTACATGTTCCTTAAATGAGATGACTTTCCGGAGATTTCTCTGCAGTATTCTGTTGCTCGGGAAGGAAAATTTGAGTTGTTCAAGTGGACAGAAGATGTATTTATTCTGTTCCTGTGGCTACCAGTACACTTCCTTGGCATGGTCTGGATAGGATCTGCTGTGTATAGTCCAGGATGTTTTAGTTTAGAAGAGGGGATCATCTGATAGATGAGACTGAAGTATGTGTTGGAGTATGGAAGAGATTCTTGCACAGTCTTGTACAGTCACATGTAGACTTCATTACTGACAGTCCTTGACTATTTGTTTCTTTACAAGCAACTTTTTTTTTTTTTTTAATTACACTTCAACTTGCCGCCCACTGATAGTTTTTCTGCATCTTGTCCTGATGTCATGATACTAATGCTTCTCCTAGCTGTCAAAAAGCCCATTGCTGCAAGGTCAACTTGGGATCCAGTGATTATGAAATTTATAAATCTCCCCTTGCATGAATGTTGCCTTCATGACCTCATGCCAAATGAAATATCACTTGAGCTATTTTTGGTAGTTCTTCAGTGACAAATTTCTACCTTAGTCTCCAAGCAACAGCGTTTCACCAGGACCATGAAATTCCTGTGGTTCATTTCTGAATGATGAATTTTCATCTAAAACCTCCATTTTTAGAACCACTTTCAGTACAGAAGAAATAAATACAATACTAATGTTCACAAGATTCTAATTTCTTTTACTGACTATTGCCTCTTCTGTTTGTTTTGGTATGTGGAAGCTAAGAAGGCACAGCTGTGTCTTCATAGATAATCCTAAAGTGCATAACCTAGTTAATCTTGCCAAGATGCCAGCTGTCTGGTAACCTTTTTGTCCAGCTGAACATCAGGGCTCACTGCAGGAGACCAGTTGCTGCATCTTCCACCCACTGCAAGGATAGCTGCGAAGGGGAGCAAGTGCAGCAGCAAGGTGGTGTAAACTCTGAATAGCCAGGTGGTACAAGCAGTACACCTTGGGCTGAACTGCTGGGTCACATGTTCAGTTCAGGAGAACAGTGTTTCAGCTGCTGCTTGTCCAAGGCAGCTGAAATGGCTCTTCCACGTCTGCCGTGGAGAGCATGGTGTTGGCCAGCCGTGTGCAGAGGGAGTTACATACAGGGTATGAGGGATTGGTACACTGTAATCCGGTAAGACCCAGGGCACATGACCACTTCTGCCATTCAGAAATGTCCAGCCTCACAGGCATCACGGGTTTAATGCTGCCTGCCTGCATCTGTAAGGACTCTAATTGCTCTGTGGTGTTGCAAAAGGACAAGTTGCTCTAGACTAAGATAAAACGAGAGATTACAGTGCATGAGCCAATCTGTATTAGCTGCCTCGTGTGCCTGCTCATGCTCGGTGGTGAAATGGGATGTAACTAACCCTTCTTTCAGCAAGCACTGTGCTTCTAGGCACATCTGACATTTGCCTCGGAGTAACTGTGATATATCTGATATGCTCTGTGTCCCTTTGTTGCCTGGCCTCACAGTACCCCACTTGTCTTGGGAAGGCACTTCCTTTTCCAGAATGCAGCAGTCAGCATGATTGGAGTTTGCAAAGATTAAAGGCAAGGAGTTCAGGACAGTCATTGCAATACTTGAAAACCTGGATTAAAAAGTTGAGGCAAAAGTTGTTTTGTGGTTATATCAATGCTCGTAAATTAGCATGATCAGGACGATTCTGTGACACTGATGCCCACTGCTGTGGAGGAGCCTTCATTCATGCTCTGAAATTCTTTTTCTCCTCACTGGGCTACATCCAAGCTTTGTTGGGAATGGTGGATGACCCATACTCACCCTGAACTGTGCCTGAGAATTGTCTGGAAGGTGGACAGCTGGCATGGGCTGAAAACAAGCTAGAGATATCTCCATCAAAAACTAACTAGAGTGGAGGGATTTACTTCCTCTACCCATGAGTACCTGGCTGGTGTTTAATTTGCTAGTATGGATGAAGTCTGAAAACTGTCTTAAAAATTTTTACAACTTTAGGTTTTTTTATAATTACTAGGCTATGATAAGTGTCACAGTTGGCTTCTAGTCACATTAATTAAGCAATCCAAATTCTGATGTACTATTTTAAGGAGTATTCATAGTGGTAAGATTGGGAAAATTTTATGTGCAGATTTAGAGCAAAGACTTTTATTTCTGGATATCAAGCTATGGGGAAAATTTCCAAGTTAATAAGTGTTATTTAATTTGTTATGATTTTTATTTGTTTGAGAAAGTATGCCATTTGCTTGAATAAGAGGCTGCAATTCCTCTTTTGACCTCTTTATAAGTTGTTGCTTTGTAGCTATGACTTCAGTTTGTGTTTAAAATGGGTGTTTTACAAGGGAGTATTTTATTGCATAGGATAAACAAACTTACACCAAAGACATTTAAGGAAGGATTGAAGCAAAAAAAAATGTGTGAATTTAGGTTTGGTGGTATTACTACATGTTCCAAGCAATGCTTTAGTGGTCAAGAAAGTTGTATTTGAGCATTGAGATGTTGGGTACTTTCCTGAGAAACTAGCAAAGCTTATGAAGTGTAGGTTAACCAAAGATGGTTGCTTTCTTCTTAGGACTGATGGGCAAGGAGTATGCATAATTCTTGTATGTATTTTTAATAAGATTTTCATATTGTTGGTAATAAAAAAGTTACTTGAACACTGAAATATGTCCAGCCCATGCTGCAGTTAGCTTAAGTGCAGTGGAACTGTGGGTACTGGTTTAGAGGCAAAAAGGGAATAATGAACAATCTACAGCAGAGTTAAAAGCTGAAGCCTTACATATGATCAGTATTTGCAGACTTGTGTTGTAGTAAAAATTTTGGAGATTGTGAAATTGTTATGAATTGTATGCTGCTGTTATGTTCTATCCTGTAGCCTTTGGTAGAATTGACTATGAAAAATGCAAAAGTAATTTTCTTTGTTATGTTGATGGATTGGGTTATTCCTTGTGTTTGTTCCAAATAGTTCATGTAATGTGAAAGATAGACAGATAGTTCTCTTAGGTAAGACTTACTACTTCTAAAAATGTAATCAGTTTGTATAGAAGAGGATATTTTAATACTTTTTCATAGTGAAGACATTAATTTTTTTTTCTCAATGTTAAGAATAATAGACCTTTTTTTCCTAAAAATAGCTTAACTCCTTCAAGCAGAATAACTGATTTCAGGCTTCTTCAAAAGTCCTTCAGAGAACACTTAATTGTGTTCTTACGTATGCACAAACCTGTGCTGTGGCTGTGCAGGATTAAATGATCGTTTTTTAAAATGTAGTGACCATATATAATGCAAATATTCAATTGGTAAGTTCATAAAAAAAGAACTTTTATTTTTCTTCATAGCAAAAAAAAAAAAAAAAAAAAGAATTCTAAAATATCAGAATGGCATTTGTAGTTTGAAAAAAACCCCAATAATATTTGGCAACTGAAACAAACCAAAAGCAGGTCATAAAGTAATAAATCTCCTAGCTTGTCACTGGTTCTCAGGAGCTGCCAGTCACTCTCTGCTATGCAGAGACATGTGATGTGACATGCAGATGACTGCCCATCATCAACAAAATTTTGACAGGCTGTTGGAAAGCCATGGTAGCCCATAAATGTTTTCAGCCACCAAGCCTGAGGGACTGTGACCTTTCCAAAGTGACACGGGAATGTGCCTTGGATTCCAGTGAACTCTAGGAAGCATGGGTACCCCTGAAATCCAGGTCTTGCTCTCTAAAGGGCCATGATCACCACTTTCCTGGTGGGATGGTCCAGCTTTTGATGCAATTTTATGATGTGGCCAAGTGCCGCATAAATTGTTTTGAGCTGCATGGAGAGGAGTATATGTTGTCGCTAGGGAGAGCTGGAAAAAAAAAAAGATCTAGAAGGGATCTTCTCATGATTTGATTTATTTATTTATTTACATACAGCTTATATGTTGATTCAAGCATTTTCTCCCTATCCTACCACGGTGGTTGGTTTTGTGTGTGTTAGTGTAGCTTGAATTGAGGTGTATACGTTTGGCCTGATTGCCGACATTTCTTTTTCTTATTTTAGATGTGCATAATAATATTTTATGCATGTTTCCCTCATTTCCCTTCTCAAACAATTTTACTTTCGTTTGGTGCCACTGCTTTGCAACAGGCATATGGTTTAGTACTTTGTAACATATGTGTCTAGTTAAGATGCAGGATACACCGATTCTCTTGACATTAACTTTGCCCTGGACACCTAACCTTATGTTCAGACTCACTCCTTTGGCCGCATTTAATTTGTCTTAGCTCAAGTTATACATTGTTCCCTAGTTTTATCTTTCCTGAGAATTTCAATTGCTCTCATTACATTTTGGCAAGTTAGCCTAGCTCAGGGGAGAACAGCCACTGAATACATGAGATGCAGAGTGAAATTGGATTACTCCCCAGTCATTGTTTTCACTGTGATATGAGGGTGATGGGTTAGCAGCTAATGACTTGCACTCATTTGCATTGTACCCTCTGACAGATTAGACAAGTTGAATAGTAAGCGTCAGCCTCCTAGAAGAAAAGACTTTAATACATAGGGTGGTAATTAGAGTTAACTCATAATTTCAGCTTTAGATAACTCTGTTGGTAAAGGAAAGGAAAAAAAGAAAGATGACCAGAGAGCATATTCTATATTGGTACATTAAAAAATGTATACTATGATGGCACCCAGGTTTTGAGCTGAAGCATTTTAATTCAGAACAGTGTCAGAAACATCTGATTCTCCAGCTTGGGATGCTGCTGGCTGATTTACAGTCTTTGGGAAAATTTTAATACTCCTTCTCTTCAAGGCATCTGAACCACATAATTAGAATTGTCAGCACTGCTTGAGTAATGTAAAGATGTAGCAAAATGAACAGAAAATGAGAATGTAAATAGTAGATAAAAAGTGTTGCTTTTTCAGCGAACTAGAATGCATTTAAAAGACTAAAAGAGCAGAAAAATATCTAAAAGCTGTGGTAAATACATAAATCTGAGCTTAGAATATCATGCTGTGCTGCAAAGCTTTATTTTTACTGTGGTGTATTCATTATGCTTGTGGAGGTGTATGTAGCAGGAGCAGTAAAATAATAGAACTAGTTAAACTGTACTGGAAATATGGCAGATTAGGAAGAGCTAGTCTTAAGAAATATATGTTAGGCTTTTACATACTTTTTTCCTTTATTTTTTAATCAGCATTTACTTTTTTTTCTTAATACTTTTCTGTAATCTGAAATAGCATCAAATGCTTGTGGGAGCCAAATCCAGAGATCACCTCCTTCATGAAATGCTGACATGGATACCTTGTTCCTGTTCCCAGCAGCAGAAAAAAGGCTCTCCAGGAGTGACGTGGAGTAACTGAATTTGTAGCAGATAAGATCAAAGGCAATGCTTACTTTGCAAAAGTCAATCGTTTCTTTTATACTGTCACTGCATTTTATGTCTTAGGTTAACCTTCTGAAGTGTGAGGAATGTGTTCATTGATTAATTAAATATCTTTCTAAAGCAAAATACTCTGAAAGCATGTGAGTTTGTGTGACCATCCAGGCCCAGAAGGCAAGCCCTCACTCAACCCAGTGTTGTTTGCTGATATGATACTTATGATAAAGTGATTTACAGACACTTCCAGAAGAGCTGATGTCTTTAGTGGAAAGGAAACAATTCTTAAAAGAACGCTGTTGTTTTCATGACCTTTCTCCCATGTTGGAATTCCAATTATGTTGCATAATTGAAATTGTCACTGCATAGGGTTAATAGAAGTTAGTAGGAAAAATTCGTTTACCTTAATTTTTTATTCATCTAGATTTTGTTTTGAAGAGAAGGTAAATAGCCATGCAATATGGGAGTCTTTTCATGTGAGAAATAAAACTGTGAAAAGGAATACAGAAATTCCTCAAATTAAAAGACACCCTCCCACACTGGGGGCTGAATAGATCACTGCTGTAATAAGGTATCTAAATACAGTCATCACTTGAAGATCTTGATAAATGTCATAGCACCGTTGCTGCAAGTCTTATAAGGATAAAAAAAACGTAATGTTTGCATGAGGAGTTTACAAGGAACAAAGAATTAAAGATAGAGAAGATGAAGTGTGTGTGTCTCAGTCTGCATTACGGGCATGGGCCTGTATTGCCCTGATTGTCAGAAGAGCTTGGTAAAGCAAAGGGAGCACATTGTCCTGGGGTGACATTGTGACACACACATCCCTGCTCAGCCCTGCAGATGAGGGAGGAGAGTATGTGAAAGGTTGGCCGAATTAGTGATCTTGCTTTGCTTTTTTTCGTTTGAGGGAAGGGAGGTATTTCAGTCCTTCACGCTCCTAGGGATGGAAAAGGAGCCTTTCTGTAAAACTGAGTGGCTCTGGGTGTGTGTCTGGGCTGTGCCAGATCTTCTACAAATGGCTGCAAATCTGAAGACTGCCCATGGACTGCTGTTACAGAAGGGAAGGAGAGTAGCAGTTGCTCTCTTCTCCACAGCATAGACCATGATAACTGATATTTATGCTGCTAAAAGTTGATATATTTTTGCTAGATTTTAAAAGGGCTTTATATAATTTTATAATATTATATAATGGATGAGGACATTTCAGGAGCATTTCAAGACTTTATTAACACAGCTTCACTCCCCTTGCTGAGTCACTGAATGATGGTTGATTTCCTGTGTGTAGAATTTGTTCTGGAAAGGTATTTTAAGTTAGGGTGCATAAGATGGTGTTTGGGCTTGAGTATAAACTGCTTTTTGAATTTTTTGGTGATGAATTACTGTGATGCATAGCTTAAGAATGAGGTGCCCGAAACTGGTCATGCTCTGTCAAATACCAAATGATTTTTGTTTGTTCATATCTGTTAGTGGTAAGAGTAGTCCACAATATACAGGGGTTTTTGGGTAAAAAAGTGTAACAAGCCTGGTTGCATGGATCATTTTCAGAGGAAGGTACATTAACCAGTGCTGCTGAGAGACATTTTTAAAGGCCCTTACTCATTAAAAAATAATAATAAATTACATAAGCGTTGTTTCAGACATGGGCTTTTAAAAATACTGTGTGATACTTGTTATAGAAGACTTAAATATTGATATTTAAATTATAATGTTATATTATAATTTAAATATCAAATTATATCATTGCAGTTTTGTTTTTCCTTATTGCAGTTAATATTTCAATGTATTTAAGTCACTTACATATGTAGAACTGCATTACTACTTCTAACTGTTGTTGGCAGAATGCTAGGAAGTATCACTTTGAACAGTGAGACCAGCTGTAATGAAAGACCCTGCTATGTCCATTGTGGTGTCAAATACGGACGGACATGTAGGATATGGTTACAGAAATCATATGACTCTGATATTTTCCCTGTTAAAAAAATTCTTTGAATTCTTTTTGGCTGATCTAGATGTTGTAAGACAATTTGTATAAAAAAATAAAAACCAAACTTCGACAAAATTTTTAACTTTTATCTGGTAGGTGTTCTGACTTTATACATACTTTTGGATTAAAGGTATTATTATATAATTATAATATTGAAGTTATATATGTTGTGTATGATTTTTCTAAAACATTCCTAAAGTTGTATATGATTTTCCTAAAACAAATCATCTTAAAAAAAAAATCTTCAAATGCCATAAGCTGAGAAGAAAGCAGATATAAATAATAAGAGGTGAGGAACCTTAGTGAAAAAAGTGCACATCATCTCAAGTTCAAACTATAGAGTGTCATTTTCTAGTAGTGAGTTCTCTGAGGCTGCTAGGTCATGCACATTCTGCATATTTTTGTAGTAACTGTTACCATGCTGGGGGAAAAAATAAATTACTGGGCCAAAATCTCTGCTAAAAATACTTACTATGATTTTCCTTATTTGAAGTTGAAACGTGACCTTTTAAATACCTGGATTTTATTACTAAAGAAGAATTGTTCAACACTTTCTTGTTTGTGGTTTTTTTTTTCTAGTGGTTTGCCAGGTACCTGGCACCAAGGAGTAAAATAGGGTTTTATTATTTTATCATGAAAAAGAAATGGGAAAACTTTGAAAAATTATTTCTGTTGTTGGCTATTTTCTGCAAGGTAGAGAATATGGTAAAGATAGTGAAAAATAAAGAATATGGTGAAGTGTACTATGCTGACCTGTTTAGTCTATTTCATCTCACTGTCATAATCCTGGATTATGCTCAGTAATTCTGCTAAAACTATTTACAAGAAACTGTGGTCTTTTTTTCACTTTCCTAAAATGGTTTGAAAGTAAAAAACTAATTTAATAGTAATGGATAGTCGAGAGTACGAAAAGTACTTATGATTGGAGAACAGTTATAATTGACAAAAGAATTGGCTTTTCAAAATTGTTAAAAATGAGATGTTTTCAAGGCAAAATATTCCAGAGAATTAAAAATACTGTGAAAATTGTTCAGATGGAGGTGACTGGGCTTGCATTCTTCCCCCAGTGCCTTCTTTTTGTCCTGGAATAAGCACCTTTACGTCTTGTAACCGCAGTAGCCCCCTTGCCTGATGTGAGCGATTAAAAGGCTTGTTTACACTAGATTTGAGGTTAAGATCACAGTTCTCCCCTCCTTGTAGCTGCTTTGACAGCACTGGAGTAAAATAACTTTTGCTGTGTGAGGTGTTTGTTTCCTGTCTGACTGTTTCTCCTCCTTGCTCCTCAGCGAGAAAAAGACTCACGATTTTGTTCATAGATACACGCTTTAATATTTAATTAGTATTGAATTAAGTTTTTATTCATGTCCATGACAGAAATTATTTTTAACATTCTCTAAACAGTTCCCCATGCTTCCCAAGTTGTGCTTGAGGGAAACAAACAAAAAAAAGTATATCTACATACTTGCATTTTCTATAATTTTGAGTCAAAGTAGTAACTTTTAAAGTTGACCAGTTAAATATTAGACACCATCGTATTGTGCCCAATGCAGAATGGCACTGCCTCCTTCTGCACAGTGAGACTATGCATTTTTGGATAAAGAGGACTCTGACGTTCTGATTTCCAATTCTGCTGTCAACAGTAATGAATTTTCAATATACTACTGAAAGGTCTAGGAAAATTGGAAGGCAGAAACTGGCAGGTAAATGTGATGGATTTATTTTGGCCTTACTTGTTGGATAAAGGAGAGCTGGAAAAGTCAGAGCCTGCCAAACAGAGCTTCCTGGCAAGAAGAGTGGCCCTACCTCAGACCTTTGGAAAAAACACTTAGTATGACTAGATGTGATACAAAAATCTCTCTCATTGCATCTGGGAAATCGTTTGCAGCCCATTTCCATCAGTCCAGAGACTGGAATGTTCGTGTCTCTGCAACTGATTTGCATCCTGGGCCAAGGCACAATAACTAAGATTGACTGTCATTGATGGATCTCTGTGTCATCCTTTTTTGTTCCAAGTCTGGTGATTACATAGGATTACAGTGGATTTTGTCTTTTTATAGTGCAATTTTTTAAAATTACTGTTTTCCATTTCTGTGGTAGCTATGTGTCCCAGATGAACCTTGGCTCCTCACCTTCTGTTGGACTGTGTATGAAGACCTTGCAAGGAGCTTTGTGGCAACCACAAAAACTGCATTGCAGATTGATACTTTCAAAAAGTTCAAAACAAGCTTGCTCTGGTTTTTGGGTTTTTTTTCATTTTAGTCTTATAAATTATTCTTGTTAATCCTACAATTTAAAAAGCTTTACATTTTAAAAGCTTTTTTTGCAGGGTCTATTGGTGCAAGAGCAGTGTGATCTTGCGACTGGTGAAGTAACTGTTATTTCAGATTTCTCCAGTTTTATTTGAAGGAATCAGGAAGACCAAATTGGCTGGAGGAGTTAAGTAACTCTTATAAGTCATTCTAAACAGGAAATTAAGGAGAAAAAAGCACCCTGCTGTGAAAACAGTAATGCACTGTGAGCCAGCATTGAAGTGCAGTAAATGGGAAAAATGTGTTGTGGCACTTCTACGTGCTTATAGTTTGACCTGTGTATTGACTACATTTATTAATGCCACATAATAAATATGCTTGCACAGTTCTGAATAAACAGTACCAGCAATCTGCTAAGGTAGTACTGAGCATGAGTCTTAGTTGTCATCAGAGATTTTTTTTTATATTGGCAATAATTTTTACCAGGTGATACAGGGTTTTTTTTTTTCTGACCATACAAGTGTAGTGAATTAACAAACTAAAAGCCCATATAGTTTCTCAAAGAGGGGAACAGATTTATAGATATAAGGTGTTTTATTTCTAGTTTGTGGTTCAGATGTGGTGAAGAAATGGTCTTTTGCATCCTTTATAACTCTTTCCAGCTGGAGAAATTTTTAGTTCTTTACTTAGGGTAGTTAAGCAGTCAACTTGGCTATTTGGAGAACTTTGTCTTAACTCTACATAGATTGGATAGACTTAATGTTCTCTTCCAGGTATGTTTTAGAGTGCAAAAATTAAAACCTAACATGATTTAGATTATATTGATTTGAGTAGCCACCTTTTCTGCATGATGCAGCACAACAGTTGAGTTCAGCTTGTCGAATTGTGATAACTGTTCTTGACTGTCTGGGGTCTGCTGTGGGGCCTTTGTGTTGTCAGATGGTGGAGTTGGCTTCCTCCTTCTTTTGACAGATGGGGAATCAGTGGATCTTCCAGAGGTAGTATAAAGATGTGATTTTAATTCTAGACTTATCTTCAATACAAACTGACTCCTCCAGACAACAGTCAGGTGAAAAAATGGACTAAGTACTGAACCTTTGATTTTCTGTAGTTTTCCTAAAGTCATTTATTTCATAGCTTAAGTCTTCATAGGTGGTGATCATGGAGGCCTGCATTTGTTTCCTGTTCATGTTTTTATTTTAGCCTTAGAGACATTGTTCTGTTGGAAGGCTGCTTGAAACTATGGCAGGTGCTCTTTATGATACCCTGCTGCTTAGTGAGAGGTACCAATATTCAGCTGCTACCAATTGCATCCTTTATTTAAGGTGATCTTTTAGGCTGTTTGAATTAGAATTTGAATACCAGTAAAACCAAAAGAGAAGAAGCGTAAGCTCTCAGATGTTGTCCCTGCTTTCACCTGTCTTGCTTTTTGTAAGAGTGCTCCTCAAGGTCTGGGTGTTTGAGTTTGAGGGAGTATGAATCAGGAAGCTGGCCTGCCTGGCAGAACATATCCCCGTTGTTCATACTGCATAGCCGTAAGACTTTTTTGGCTAGCAATGTGACTCCTATAAAAAAAAACTGCTTTCCAATGCCAGTTCTGGTTCTGGAAGCTCTGTAATAAGATGCCTCATAAAAGTAGTTAGGTAACAAGACAGAATCCCTCAGCACTTTCCAGTTTCTCATCCCTGGAAGGGAAAAGTTGAAGTTGGTTATTTTAAATTCACTCTGATTTATTTATATGCTGAATCCATTTTCTTGGTGGGAACACATATTGCATTCTGGCACTGCTACCTCACATATGGCTCAAGAGGCTCTGATCAGGTTTCTGAACATGGAATTAATCCCATTCTCTGGCTATTTCGGCATCCCTTCCATCATCCTGGACAGTATCAGATCAATGCCAGGTTTCCACTGTACTAAAACTTAGAAGAGTCTAATAATATTAACCCTACCTCCCCTCCCAGCTTTCTACATTAAGGATGTTGAGCAGTGCTTTTGTATCTTGTTTCTAGAAAATTAGAGACAGGGAGTGTAATAACGTATTATTAGATGGTAATACTTAATGGTTACAGGAGGGTTTAGGGGTTTATTTAAAAATAAAATTAAATCATATTAACTTATTTTCTTCATGAAGTCAGTCCCTACTGAAATAACACTCTGTCCAATTGCCCTTGGAGTAAAGCTTAAGGAAGGATTTTTTTTAATCGCTATTTTGTTGTTTGACATTTAATAGGTGAACAGCGTTAAGATTGGTAAAAGAAAAGGTGAATTTATTCAGTTGTAATGAGCTGTCATTTTTCCACAAAGGAATTTTAAGACTCCTTTTCTAAGATTGAAACATTATATTGATACAGAAATATACACTGAGCTGTAGCTACTTGGCTTTTTTATCAGACTGTTGAATCAATTTCACTTGCTTTGGGACCCCAGCTTTAGATACCCAAGTGAGAGGCTTAAAAATATTGAAGATTAAACGTTACAATATTGCTTTAAAATCCCGTTTCCTCCTTGGTTGATAAGGGATATTCCAAACATGACTTCTCTACGTTTGTTAACTCTATGTATCTATTACCTGTTTATGTGCAAAAATGTGCAGGCACAAATTGTGTGATAATGCAACATCAGTCAATATTAGTCACCTCAGATGTTACCTGCTCCCTGTCTGCTAATCCAAAAAGGTAAACCTATGTGAACTAGCAGTTAATCTGAAGTAGGTGGCTACGTAATTATGTTGCTTATTTATGTTTCAGTTATTATAGGAAGTTTGTAAGCTTTACTTAAGAGAATGGGCAGCTCTGTCTCTTCAGTCCTCTTGCTGATGTTTACTGTTTCCTTTCTGCTGAGTTGGTACACCTCCATTTTGCCTAATGGGATATTATTTTGGTAACAAGTAAGGAGTGCATTCCCAAGCCTCTTCTCCCCTGTCTTTAGTATACTAATTTGTGTTTAAGCCTGGATAAAGCCAGCAAATTTGGTATCAAGTGGTGGTTCCCTACATAATTCTGAATCTGATTTTCTGTAATGGAGCTGAACATTTGCTCCACAAAAGAGCAGTGCTAAGGTAAACTTTTTAAAAAATAATTTTCAATACTGCTGTTTCACTGTGATAACTGTTTTTGAAAACTGTATAGCTGATTGTTCAGACAAATACAAATGGTACACAAAGATAATTGTTGGCTTTTGTGGAAAAAATGCACCTTTGGAATCACATAGTGTGAAAAGTAATTCACAAAATTGTAACAGAAAGAAGGAGAGGAACTCCTGAAAAATACCTGTGCTGGAAGATGTCTCTCTACTAGGTCTTTGTTTTGGAAATGCAAAGCTCCAATGAGTGCCACTGTGCTGGGAAAAGTGTCAGAAAGCGTTTTGGTTGTCTCCTTGCTGTTTGTCTCCTGAGATACCAAATGTGTATGTAACAAGTGGGAGCTGAAGGACTTGAAACTCAAGTTTCTAACTTCAATCTCTTTTACTATCAGGGAGATATAACTCCTCTTGCTCCACAGCTGTCAATACAAAAGATTTTAATTTTCATCTGTAGTATTCCACTGACATAAAAATACGATTTAAATATAGTATTGAAATCCATGGTAGGTTTATACTTGTCACTGCTTTTTATTGTCTTAGTCATCAATCTGTTTCTTAGATACTTCAAAAGGGCACCACTAAAAATTGATGCTATTATTTTTCACTTATATATGACTCTTGTTCTGAAGCATCACTGCTTGTCACAATCTGCATTTTTCAGTGTCTGTAACTGAAAGCTAAAGCTAAACCTTTGTTTTCCCAGAAGTTTTATGCAACTGAAGTCAGATGCTGGGAATTTGGATTCTCATGTTACCCCCCTTGGTTGCTCCCTCTTTGTCATCATGCCTGTATCTTTGGGTTTGGTGGCCCTTTTGAAAATGCCAGAGTGTTTTAAGATGCTTATCATACCATGGCCATGGGAGTGGGGTTTTGCCTCTGGGTAGTTTGGTCTTCTTGGCTGCACAGCTGCTCTTACAAGGATGGTGGTACTTTCCTCTTTGGAATCACAATCAGCTCTCAGACAGTCACATTCATGTAAATAAAGTCTACATCTTGGTCTCACTGAGGTTAAAAGAAGTATTTCTCTTTGATTGTAACATCTTTTGTTCAGACTGTAAACTTTTAAGAAGATAGAAGTATACAAGGATTTAATTCTTTATATTAGGATTAACTGACATTATATGAGTTGTTCAGTATTCAGTCAAGTCACTAAAGAAATGCTTATCATTCACAATCATTCGCAGCATGTTTGGGGAACTCATGCCACTGAAGTTTAAGGAGTTAAGTGTAAAATTGATGAACTCTGATACAGAATTACATCATGAATATCTTACCTTTCTACTGCATTTGTCACACAGATATGATACTTGACACTTCATTATTTCATCATTTGGGATCAGAATTCTCTGGGTTTTCCTTAGTATGTCTTTTTCTAAAGTATGATGGTTATCACTGGTACTCTTAATTTTGTGCCTTACAACACTGAGTGTTGTTACTAAAATTTACATTTCTGGTTTTAATGATTTTAGAAGAATCTAAGTTTATGTTAAAAATGGTAGGATTTTTGGCTTGGATGGTAACAGTGAAAATTTTGGTAATATGAATCCTAAAGTTTCAAAAGCTGAAAGCAATGGAAGGGAGGCTATTAAAAACAAAACAAACACACCCACAAACCAACCTGCAAAAAGACCAACAAACACCCGGAAAAACCCTGCCTTTATGGATTTGAAACAGTTCTTGTTTAAGCCAAACTTGGGTGGTTTTTTTAGGGTTGTGGATAGTCAGAACGGTTCACAGATATCAGACATCGAAATACAAAAACTGTATTTTCTCCAGATCACGGAGATTTGGGATTGCTTTGAAAGAGTTACTGGGGCAAAAAAAAATTTCCCCAAATGCATCTACTGCAGTTAGCTTCAGGTTGAGTAGCAAAAAAAGGGATTGCCCAGGTATGTGTAGGGTATTTGTATAATAGCACAATTTACAGTTGAGGTTAGGTGAACAGGGAGGGCTTGACAGAGTGCATGTTTATTGCTGGTGACAAGACCAAAGGTACTTGCAGTACCATGTATTGTTTTAATGACTTGACCAAAATGTATTTACCTTCTGTAAAAAATAACTAAAACTGCAAGTGTTGGAGAAGATGATGATGACTATTTAATTATATGAGGAAATGATGGCTTTTACTATGCAGACCCTTTGAATAAAAGGGCCAGGTGAGGTTTTTTCACCTTCACTGTCTGATAGACTCAGTGCCTTTTAAAGCATATGATGTAAAAAATTAAATTAAAAATATGTAAAGGACCTCCTCCAGGAAAGAGATTAAGAGGTGAAACTCAAGTGATAGTAAGTTAAAAATCATGGGTTTGTTTTTTCACTTGAAAAGAAGTTACTTGGTTTACTTGCTAGAATAGCAGAGGATGCTGTAAGACTTCTAAATTCTTTCTGACCAGCTCATAGGCTGTGGCTGAAGTCAGCACTAAATCTGCCCTGAAGTAACATTCAATTCTTAAAGCTGAGATAGTTCAATTGACAGCTGTCACCCAGAAGAATTTTCTGTTGAGCTTTTAAATCTGCAATGTTTTACAAGAATTTGTACATTTAAGTCTTCCATATATTTCAGACCATTCCCCAGGTGTGTTGACCCATAAAGATCTCTCCCTAGTGTTAGGCAAGTCATTTAGTGCTAAACAAGTTAGGGACAATAGTTCAAAAGCAATAGCAGCAGCATGACTTCACCTACATGATGAATGTGTTGTGTGTGTCGTGTGAAGTTATTGCTGGGGGCTGCTGCAGAAGAGGAGGATCACGGCTGTGTTCAGTGTGTTCCTTATGCAGTGCTGAATGCGTGACATGGAGGGTAAAAGCTGTGCTGATGCAGGAGCTGACCTTATCAAAGGAGAAAATAGTTTTAAAAATGTATGAATCTTTCTAGTGCTTTTTATGGGAGAGCATGGGGAAAAACTTAGTTGTGCCTGGAACATGATAGTCCATTTATTTTCATCATTCTTGGCCTGGTTTGTTGTTGTTCTACTTTTTTTGGACAGTGATGCAAATCTCTCCGTTTCAGTGGTGATTTAACTTTGGCAAAGGAATTGTGTGGATGCAAGGCACACCCATCATTATTATTTAAACGTTTCTATTACAGTGCCATTTCGGTAGGTGGGAGGTGAAGATACATCTGTCCTCTGCACTAAGGAAACCAAGTGCATGGGAATGTGTGGACAGATGGATAAAAAGATAATTTAAGAAGAGAACTAGGATGATTTGGCAGGCTCTTGAATATAAATCACTCTTATGGAAATCCAGTTTTTGGACCAAGACATCTTTTTTGAATGGAAAGAAAAGTAGATACTTTGTAAAATTTTTATTCTGTCACTTAAAATTTCTGTATATTCTTGCATCAGATGGTCTCTTTTCTGTAAGCTCTGTTGATACTTATTATCACAGGGACTAATCATTGGAGAAATAGCTTGCATTAGTACACAAATTCGTATACACACCAATGCCATTACATATTTCAGTTGTATCTTAGAAATGTCTCTTACAAGAAGTTGTATGGCATGCTAAGACTGTTTAGATGGAATGGTGGTTGTTCAGCCTTTCGCCTGCAGCTTACTGGGGTACATCCATCAGGACCTGACAAACGACTGGGCCCCAAGGAAACCCCAGCTCTGTGTGTCCCAGCCCATCCCTAGGGGGGCTCCCCCAGCTCTGGGTGTCCCAGCCCATCC
>VZRO01002595.1:95857-167767 GCA_013397915.1 Daphoenositta chrysoptera
CCCCAGCTCTGTGTGTCCCAGCCCATCCCTAGGGGGGGTCCCCCAGCTCTGTGTGTCCCAGCCCATCCTACAGGGGCTCCCCCAGCTCTGTGTGTCCCAGCCCATCCCTAGGGGAGCTCCCCCAGCTCTGTGTGTCCCAGCCCATCCCTAGGGGGGCTCCCCCAGCTCTGTGTGTCCCAGCCTGCCCCTATGGGGGGCTCCCCCATGTGCCCACGGTCCAGGCCCCATGACAGGTCCTGCCCCAGCCAGACATGGCCAGTCTCCAGCTCCCTGTGCCCTGCACCCAGGTGCTGCTGGCTCCAGCTATGCCCTGACAGGAGGAAAGTTAAAAAGAATGGAAACAAGAACCTCTCCCTTAGATTTCTTTTCTTTGGTAGCCAGTTCAGCTGCAGCATTGTTATACAGCCAAAGATGCACACAGAAATGCTGCAGTAGTCACCTAGATTTCTCTTCATTTTGCTCAGCGTGAATTTGATTGTTCAGTTGGTCCCTGTCTTTTCTCATGCCCCTTCCAGGCACCAAGATAAAGTATTTCTCCTCCTTGGACTACTTCAACCAGAACATGTTTCCATTTGTTTTCATTTCTTCTGCCAGGTGTTATCTGCCTTAGAGCTGCAGTGAGATAAAGTAACTTTAACCTTTTTCTTTGTCTTGCCTGGTTTGTTGACCCCATCACTCCCGGAGCCCAAGTAGGGCTGTTACCTTTTCCTCTCTTCTGCCCTGAGCTGGAGATGGGCCTTGGCAGGCTACTGGATGAGCTGTGCTGCAGACACTGTGTATCAGCACGGTGCTAATCAATTCTCCGATGGTGAGAACCAGAGGGAGCAATGGCAGAAGCCTTCCCTTAATGAAGGCTGTTCTCATGGCTAGAAAAGTGCAAGTGAACGATAACTTCTGTTTACAGGTGCATTTGCAGAACAGAAGCTGTTGAAAAAGGAAAAAAAAAAAAAAGTATTATCAATTTCAAGAGTTTTGAAAGGAGAAAGCTGACTTTGAAGAAAGATTTTGACTGTGGTAGAAAGAGCAGACCCAAGTCTCTTACTAATATTTTTTCCTCAGTTTTAAGTTAAAAGACTGTATAATTACAAATCAAGAGCCCTGCCGTGGAATAGGAATTGGTAGTATGAAAATTGAAAATCCAGGTTAAAAATTTCAGCAGATCTTTACAGTTAGTTCTGACCAAAAGTCTGAGTGTGTCTTTAAAACAAACTAGGTAAGTGTTAATAATACATGTTAAAATTTAACTGGAGGATTTAAATAAAGGGCTTGTCTGCACACACTTCCAGGATTCCTTGGGTGGAGGGGCTGGCTCCAGAAAAATATTTATTGTCATTGATCTCAATCTGCTGTTATCTAGTTTGTCTGTATTCAGTTTAAATGGAATAATATATGGTGGTGGTGTTCATCAGGTTAGGTGAGTTAGTTTAAAATATTTTTAAAATTTGCCTTATTTCTTGACTACTTCTGAAACTGGTGTGCCCTCTTTCCAATGTATTCTGAAGTTGTGAGAACTGGACGTATGAGTAAAAGAAATAAGAAATCTCTGAAATTGTAAATTTTAAAGAGTTATGGCAAGGCTCTCAGAATGGAAATCAAGGCTTGTTTTAGGAGCTAGTTCAGAGGAATTGTACGTGATTCTGAGGCAGCATGGACCTTGTAGGAACCTTCTGAGTGAGTGAGGATGGGTGTCTGGCTGAGCTGCAGCTTTTTGTCTCAGTTACATCCCAAACCAGTTGAATTTTTTTTCTGTTCATAAGTCTTTCACCATAGTTATTAGAGTGATAAAATAGTATTGGAAGGAGAGGTTCTTTGGAAAAAAGGGTCTTTGCAATTTCATTCTGGAATTGCATTTCTCTTCTATAAGCCCATTGCATAACAACCATAAGAACCTGGAGTTTTATTTTATTATATGTACATATATTAATTATATGTTAATTTTTATTAATTACATAAAATAAATATATAGTTTTACAGATATGTGTATATGCTCTTGGGCAGACGTTGTTGCTTCATCTTCCTTTGCTTTCTGCATTCACTGCTGATGGACTGGGTGGTACAATGAGAGCTGTAAGATTATTTTCACTTACTTCCTTTAAACTTTTCTCGGGGGGGGGAGCTTTAGTTTAAAACAGTTTTTGCCAAAATGTGGCCTAAAGATGCACCAAAAAAAAAAAAAAAGTTTGCAATAGGTGCCTGTTCCAGTATTTTTTGAGTACTTTGCACAATGGAAGACAGTCACTACCACAGTACCAACAAACTAAAAAGGAAATAGAATAAAATATGTTATCTCTTTTCCTGTCTTTTGCCTTCTAACTCTCTATTGCCTCACTTAACTGTGTGAAGACAGAAAAGTGAAATACAGTTCATGCTGTACTGCAGGCACAGGGCCCAGGGAAGTAGTGGGGGCAGATGCAGTCAAGTTCAGCATCAGAGCAAACTGGCACCTTGCTTATGCAATGCTTACAGGCATGAACAGAGGGCTCAGTGACTCTAGGAAAGTGACGGGAATCGCTTTGGTGCCCTTATTGTTACTCTGTTTTATATTAAAACACTCAGTTGTAACCACCTATTTATTTAGGTGTGTTCAATGCAAGTTAGAGGTTTGTCAGTGTACGCACAAAATACTGTGAGAATATTTGATGTCTCGACTCCTCTGTTGTATTGCAGGTTTCCTAAATATGTACAGCTGAGGACCAATGGGCATGTCACTGCTTTTTATTTATCATCACTTTACTTATGTTTTAAATTTCAGATTTTTGTTTTATTTTCAAGGGATTTATTTTGAAAGCAGGTGTGTTTGTATATTTATCATGTTTCTTTCTGAAGATGTCACTTTGAACAGGGCATGAGCTTCCATTTGCTGTTGGTAACCATGACTCATCTGTGTTATTTTTAACACTGTAACCATGAATTTATTTTTTCTTTAGTGATTCTGATTCTTTACAGTACAGTACAGTTTTTTTTCTTCTATCTACCGTAAATCAATCTGGAAGCCTAAGTTATATGTCTTTAACACCGCAAGCTACCTAGAAGTGAATATTTTAACAATCTCTATTGTGTTGTAACTGGAGCTGTTAATGTAGGGTGACATTCTTGCCCCTTATTAGTCAGTAGGCTTTGTGCAGCTGTTCTGGATGGCATTTGGGGAGACAAGATCCATCACACCTACAGTGCCTGTAGAGTCCTTGAATATGAGTCTCTGCTGTAGGCTGTATGGTTTTTTTAAAAAAAGAAAAATGTCCTTGAAAATCATGGACATAATTATGCTTGTAAACACATCCAGAGTCCTGCTGATTTGGTTCTGCCAGTCCAGTGAAGACGTAAAGGAAACAATTAAATAGAGACTTGGGTTCTTTTTTTGTTTTAACCTCCATAGGAACATTGTCCGAGCCAATCTGTAAAAAATTTTTCCCTCATAAATAATCCTATTTTCACAGAAGCTAGAATTTCTGCTGTGACTACCATTCTACGTAACGCTTTGCAAAATCCTGGTTTTCTTAGTAAGCTTCTTCTCCCTCCATAACAATTTTATGCATGTATCTCTCAGAGATATTGGACGCAATCCTCAGCACTGTGTGACTAGTCCAAGGAAATACTGATCTGCCTATGAGACTGGACTCTGATCCAGCTTTATCCTTGTAATGTTAATAAATATTGTAATTTTTGCTTTTTTTTTTGTGGTGGTGTACAACCTCACATGCCATTTGTTATAAAATGTTTGCATCTGCAAAGGCAGTTGCACCAGGCCTGCCTGTTAGACAGCTTTTTGCATTCTTTACCTTTTGATTGCTGATATTCAGTAATCTTTACTCTGTTAGTCATAAAAATACAGTGTTTAAAATATAGCTTCTAGCACAAGTGTCCTGCACTTTTGCTTGAAAGATCTTGTCCTGCTGACTGGTTTTTAAGTCATGGACTGCTGCTGTAGCATCCGCCCCGGTTACTCCTTGTTTCAGGTTTATGGCCTGCACAGCTCTGGATCTAGTATTTTTTTTCATGAGACTCACAGAAATTGATATTCCTGATAGTAATTTATAGATAATAAATACATAGTCCCATCCTGTTATGGGGACAGTTTCAGAAGTTCTGTGTTGGGACTTTGCTGGATCATGTCTGTCTGTGGTTCACAGAGAGTCTTTCCCGAAGATGTTTCATTCATACCTTCTTCATTGTTATTAGCAGAAAATATTTCCTATTTTCAAGGGGATCATTTAATCAGGTCTACTGGGGTTTTTTTGTAGCTGTACATGAAAGAGCACAATTTTCATGAGGTTGAATTTGCAGCAAGTGTAAAACAGTCATGATGTGTAGAACAAGCTAGTTGTTGACAATTGTAAATAAATTTCTCTTCACCCCAAGTTGAAGTTACACTGCTACTACCCTACTGTAAAATCAAGTATTTCATATCTTGTCAGCATCTTGTGACTAGTCAGACTTGTATCTTATTTCATGACAGTAATTTCAGACTGTAATTAATTTGGTCCTTTTATTTCAGGCAGTAACTATTTCAGGCTTACAAGCCAAGCTTTGGACTCCTAGCTTTTGGAAGGAAAAAAAGCTACTCTTAAAGGACTGGGACACTTACAGAGGCTCTTAAGTGGCATCTGACCTTGCTTTTAGTAAGGTAATGGGGGTAATGCAGCAGTTCAGATAGGGAGCTTACTGCTCAGTGGCTGACCTGTGTAACCAGGTGCCATAAACTGACCTCCTTTACACCCTTCCATATTCCCTCTGGCTGGACTGGCCATGGCCTTGCCTGCAAGCTGCAAAACAACTGTTCCGGCCTGACAAACTCTGTTTGGGATGTTTCTGATACGTGTCATTGCATATGTAAGACAAGACTTCGTTTTGTCCTTAATACTGTGGTGACATAAAAGAGAGATAAACCAGGCTCCTGCTTTACCCAGTCCTTGGGCTGTTAGCCTTCATGGGGGTTTGCTCTTGGATTCAGGAGAGTGGTTCTGGCTCTACCACAGTGGGCAACTTTGTCCATCCATCTGTTGTAAGGATGTGTTTCCTTCCTATTTGAATAAGAGCAGTGTAAGTGAGAAGGCAAAATATCCCCTGTGGCTGAACACATGATTCAATTTTCTTTTGCATGATGGCAGCTGTGGGCTCTTCTGGGAGCCCCTTTTGTCCTCCGTGGTCATTGCTGTCACCTGGTCTCCTTTCCTCAGTTCTGTGGCACAGCTTTGTGTGTCAGGGGCTCTCCTTGACCTGGTGCTTGGCTGGCGCCTGTCAGGGGGAGCTAACCAAGGCTCATGGGGTTCATGAGTGTTCTTTCTTAGCATATGATTTCTGCTTTTAGGCTGTCAAATCCCTGTGCATAAAAGCATTGTTAATTCTATATTGCAATAATAATAAAAAACTAGGAGAACAACATCCATTTATAGTTCAGTAATATTTTCAAAGACTAAAAATATATCCTAACTTGGATGGGGAGTGAAATTTTGTTCTGGCAACCCCGGTGGTGGTAATCAATCCCTCTGTCTGAGACAGGCAGGTGGCATGTCACTCAGCCTGTCTCCCTTACTGTCATCCTTCTTCTGTTGGCTTGTGTTCCCTGTCTTGGCATACATTAGACTTCTGAAGGTTATATTTCGTGATATGTCAAGTTTGGTTATACCTTTTAGATCTTGTGATCCTTTCATCTTTAAATGAAAGACAATAAGAACAATTACACTATGTTCCTACTCCTTAGCTTTCTCTGTAAATAATTAAATATTGCAAATATTATATTTAAATAACAGATGTGTAAATTCCATCATTTAGCTGTGATTTTACGTGTGACTATGTTGTTTATTTCCAGGAAATATTTTGGCATGTTCAGAGCTTTGTATTAACTTCGCTTTTTTAAAATCCTTCTTCACTGTTTGAAACAACTAACTGCACTCCCCCGCCTCCCTTGCTTTTGTTGTTCTCTTTGGTTGTTCCAGTGGCTTCTCCTTGAATGGAGTCCTCCTTGTCCTTATTTTCCTTACTCCTTTGAGATTGTGATGGCTCCTTGGTGGTCTTGCCTCCCATTCGGAATTTCTGGGAAGTCTGATTCATCCTAGTGACAGCTGTAGTGAAGATGATTCAGAACTCCCTGTGTATTGATGCACAAACTTCTGCATGCTCAGTCACCTCTCCCCCTTTTTTGTGTGTGTGTGTGTGTCACTGTTGAGAGCACGTACCAGCCTCTAAGGCTGAAACATGTGACTCTTCTCTCGAGCTCTTATTCTCAGACTACAGAGTGTTTCTGGAAACTTGCCTTTCTTTCTGTGCAGGCAGCATAAGCTTTCCTCCAGAGAGGTCTGAGTCCTACCTATACTGACTGCCATAGAATCCACCTTTATACTCTCCAGATGCTAAGCTTAGCCAGTCATTTCAACATTCATTTTTAGTGAAATCATTATCTTTGTATATTGCTGCCCTGGAATCCTCTTCTTCCATTATTTAAATGTACTAGCTTCTTGTCTTTATCTCCAGTACCACTCACAGCTCTCTCTGCTGTATCATTTCTCATTCCTTAAATTTTCATGTTCTTCAGACAGCACCGTTTTCAAAACTCCCTTTGCCTGTAGTTCTTGTGTTTGTTCTTTATCAGCTGCTGTTTATGCATGGCAATGAATTCTTAGAACAGACCTTTTCATGTCCTTTGAAACCTTAAAATCTCCGTCTGTGATGACACTTCTTTTACCTATTAGACAGTGTTGAGCTGCTATTCACAGGAAGTTATCAGAGGTGGACGAGGGAGTTGAGTGTCCCAAACTCCAGGGGATCAGAAGAGCAAAGGTGTCCCAGCTCCTTGAGTGCTGCCTTGGCACCTTGCACTGCAGAGTAAAATCCCTGGCTGTGGTGGTGCAGTTAGATGGGAAGGTGCGTTTGGGTGGTTATAGTAAATGAAGAAACAGGTACCTGCCCTCATATCATCCTGAAGCCCCACTGACCCCTTGTTCAATAACCTTTAGTTAGTCTCAGGACTGGTAAATTTTGCATCGTCATAACAGATGATTCAAATGGTACTGTATTTTCTTAATCAATGCAGCCATGAGTATGGGAAGGAAATGGTTAATTTAATAAAATATACCATTTTAATTGGCTGTTTATGTGTGGAAATTCACTTTCAGAGTGATAATTATTTCAGGATAACTTGTACCTAATTAATTAGCACTATTATTCGTTTTTCTGCCCTGAGTTCACAGTACTTACATTAATTTAATTGTACGAGCATAGCCACACAAACAAATTATATGGTTTGTGTCTTTTACTTACATAGGTGGGTTCCTTGTTTCATTAAGAACAGAAAATTTGTGATCATATAGAACTTTCACAGCTTTCTGTAAAGTTAAAGGCAGAAATACATTTTGATATAGACTGTGAATATGTATGGTAAGTCTGAATTAAATGGGGAGATGCAGAAATTGGATAAATGCTCAGCAAATTTGCTTGTTCTCTGAAATCTAGAATAAGAATTTAAGATGGGAAAGATAATTTGATGATCAGGGCCACCTGCCTGCCCAGGTAGACTTCTCTCCCTAGCATGTTGTTTTCAGTTGCTTTCCATTGCTTTTCCAGATGGTTGTACAGCTGTATATGCTGTACAGCAACTCTGTATTCAGTACAGCAACCCTGTATGTGAAAAACAGTAACATGTCAGTCTTTAATAATTTTCCCATTTTTCTACTAAAGATCATTTTGCACATCTCAGCATGACAGTTCACTCAACTGGCTCGTCTTTGCATGAATGAAAAAAATGCTTTGCTGTTAAGTCTTTATGAAGTGAATTAAGACTGTAGGTGTTCCCAGTGAAACAATATACTCTAACCAGTTCAACCCAATTGGAAGTATTTATTTTAGGTTTGTGTGGTAAACAAGAAAAGCAGTCAATGAAATTTTCAAATTATTGCACACTTGTGTTGAAATGTGTTCTTTGGGTCAAGTCTTTAGATTAACATGGCTGGGAGACTTTTTATTTTAATATTATTCTTTTTTTAATGTGAGTTGACAACACATTTCTGGAAATCTGATAGTGGTTTCAAACCATGTGTGTGTTCTTTGTCTTCCTACAACACAGAAAACATCCTAGTAGTTATTTTTACATTTCTTTGTTGTGGAAGAGAATCTTTCATTGTTCATGAAACTGAAGGGAGAACAATGGGGGAGTGTGCTGGTGGAGATGAATGAGGAGCAGTATCATATACATCCGTAGGATAAACATCAGCTGGTGAGATTTTTTTTTTTAAATGCTCAGTGATTTTGATTCTTGTTTCCATTATTTTGACATCACATGCAAACTGAATTACTCTCCTTTAACATAAGCGTATCAAAGAGTTTGAAGATCAGAAAAGGAAGAAAGACCTACTGATTCAGCCAAATGTAGCAGCACAGCTCTCAGCTTGTATCCCCTCTTTTCAAGCTCTTTTGAGTCTGTTAGTGAGCATATTCATGTACCTTGTATGCTACATTAAAGTTTCATAGTCTTAGCTGACTCTGAGGAAATGGCTCTATGGCCCATGCTGTTCAGAGGCCGTGTGTGTCACACGGAAGCGTTGCTGCTCACTCCAGTTACTCTGCTCTGCGGCAGTCTGGGGTTGGTACAGGCAGGCAGGCAGGGGGCTTGATGTGCTGGCTGAACAGTTTGCAAAGGGAATCCTATTCTGGGTCTTCGTTTCTTCTCTCAGGACTTTTACATGGATTTCTTGGAACGTATCCCATTGCTTTTTCTCCAAGGGAGAGTATAAAATGCAAAGCAGAAGGACTTGATCAAAGGACAGAAATACCCTAAATCAGCGTAGATCTCCACTGGCTTCTGGGGATTTGGGGGAAATGCCTGCAGTTTTCTTAGTGCAGTGATGCTTACTGCTGTGACCTCAGTTTGCCCTGGATTGATGAAATAGGCTTTAGTCTCATAAGCCTTTGTTGTTTGGTTAGGCATGTCTTTCCAATGTGGGATTTCTGTTAAATCTTGGATCACCATTTCAAAATATATAAGCTGTCATGTGGTAGTGTAGAAACCCATTTTTAATTTGTGTCAGAACTTCATTGATCACTTATGAAAACCCCCAACCAACCAAAAAACAACCACCAAATGTTATGATCTTATAAGTGAGAGCTTCCCGAGCCCAAATTAAGGTGCAAACAAGTTACATGCCGAAGCCAATAATACTGATTTTATTTAACAGTAAATGTGAGGTAGAGAGGTAGAAATAGAAAAGGAGGGATGGGGAGAGAGAGAGAATATGACAGCAAGACAGATTAAGCAGAAGATAGTTATTACCTATGGATCCAGTGCCATCCCTTGGTCCTTTTTTACCCTGGGCTTCCTGCTGGTGGGGGTCCCAAGGTCGTTCAAAACTTTTCATTATTATTTTCATTATTATGAATTATACATGGCCCATAAATTCTGGTTAATGCTCATTGGCTACACGTTTCTCTTATTCTATTGGCTAATGCTAATTAGCTCAGTCTTGCTCTTCTTTTGAGTTGCTGGATTGTGAGTCGGTGCATGTGATTTCCCGCTTCGGGGACTACTTTTTTTCCAGTCTGAGCTGACTTCAGCACTGTTGCTGAGCTGGCTTTCCTTGTGGCCCATAAATTCTGCCATTATCAGGGATACATTCTTCTGCCCCGGCTTTGTTTACATCCCCCTAGGCCTGAGATAACACCTGGACAATAATACCACCTTTCTTATCGCAAGTTACTGTCACAATGGCTTAACTTACAGTCCAAGTTTCAAGTATCCACAGAGGCATATTGTGGGAGGGCTTCAGTGCTGATTGGTGGTCGAAGCTGCCATCTGTCCTATCACTTGGGATGATCTTGCCCAGGGATAGGCATATGAGCAGTTGCTTCTTCACACGGTTTGCCACAGTGGGAATTTTTGTCTGGATGCATTACCCAGGTGCTAGTGATGCCTCCTTCCACCAGATGTGGAGTTGTCACTCCATTCTGTGCTTATCTCATGGCAAAGTCCTTGTGTGGCCTGAACAGTGTTTGAGGCATGCAATTGTGATGTTAAAATCCTCACAACAAGCACACAAACTTTTTTTTCTCCCAATGAGTTTAAATTCTAGTTGGAGAGCTAATTTAACATGGAGTGTTACAGCCACAAGTCAAGGGGTGCTGTGATAGACTTCGCAGTACAAGTTACTGTCTACTGAGATTTTTGTTGGACTACATAAAAGCTTGTATGTGTTGTGGTAGGTGGATGTGACATTTTCACATGGGCCTTCTCTCTCATTTAAAAGGAAGAAGTCAAATAATACTGAAAATTGAATCAAATTGGAAACTGATTATTTTCGTGATAGTTTTCCAGTACTGCTAGTTGCCATCTGTGCAGTTCTACTTTGTTGGGCTCTTTGTAACAGTTAAACATGTGTCCTGCTATAGGGCTGGAGGGAGAGGTCTGCACAAAAGGAAATACTGTAGAAGGTCACTGAGCTTCGGGAGTTTTGTTCACAGGGTATTGTGCTAATGCAGTACTTACCCAGGAGTGACACTCCAGGCACAAAAGAACTAGACTTGGAGCTCTGCAGCGCTCCAGAGGACAAGAATGTTTTCTTATGTGACTTCAGTTAATCTGAATTGGTTAGCAATGCTTTTTAAATGCCTGAATAAGAAAGTTGAATGCTCTATTGACTTCTTTTTCCCTCCTAATTGGAGCAGGCTTATAGGTAACCACTATGGATTCATTATCTCCTGGTGTATCTCCTGGGGTCTGTGTGATTTCTTGTTTAATTCTTCAGCTATCAACTTTGAGGAGCTGGGACCCTTGTTTCATTTATGATTCCAAATCTTTTGGAACACTCATTGCTGGGACTTGAAGACGCTAGAGCATGCTTTTTGAACTTAATTTCATGTCTCTCTTCTGATTAGTTTTGAAGTAGCTACTTAACCATGCCAAAGGGCTGACTGAGATTGTATGAACTTTGAAGTCATCCCTTGGGGTTCCTCTTGGTTTTGATGTATGTGCACACACTGATATATAGCAATATTTCTTCCATACAGTTGTGGAAATCCTTTATTTATATTCCTGCAAATCATACCAGAAGTATAGCTTTTATTCCAGTAGCTTAAGTTTTACATGTTACCTTGTGCAAGGGATGGTAAAGCCAGGCAGGCCTGCAGTTTTAATGCAGTGTTTCAGGTGCAGGGTAGCTGAGTTCTTCATCCTCTTCAAGCATAGATGCAAAGTAGTGGTAGAAAATGGTTCGAGTGAAAATTTGAGTGCAGTTTCCTGTTGAGCCAGATGGGTGTGCAATTAGCAAATTGTTAAATGTTTTCAGGACCGAAAGTGTTTATTTGCCACCTATTGTGGTTTCATGTTCATCTGCATTTGTAGGGTTGAGGTGTGGTGTGTTACAGAATATCACAAGTTTAAATGGTGAGCCAATCATTCTTATAGTTTAGATTTTTTTGTGTGATTTTGTCTTCACATGGCCTTGATTTTGATTTTGGAGGTGGTCATAGCTCTGTCAGAATCAATGGAGGTTTGATGACGGCTCATTCATCTGCACTTAGGATTAAACTCTGACCTCCAAAAATATCAAAAAGTCTTATTTTGTTTTTAGCAAACTTTAAAACATTTTTCTGTGTTGTGCCTTCAGTTTTTGTTTCAGCAAATATCTCTTGATATCCGTTATGTCAGTCTGGATTATGAATGTTGATGTTAATCAAACCCGTCTGACATTCATGCTGTCATGCATGATCTGATGTACTTGGGAAGCAACTACTTTGGAAACCTGGAAGGGTTTAGAGGGTTTAGCCACAGCAGTTGTTCAGAAACTGAAAAATATGTCTGTGGCCTGGAGTGTGAATTCATGGTCCCGGGTACAACTGGTTTACTACAGTTACTCAAAGTAGGTTGTTAAAGGAGGTCCAGAGTCCGTCAGCGGGAGTCTGATGTCTTCCATGTGTCCAGTAGGCAAGTGTACCCAAGCCATGTGGGCAGCTTGAGCTCCCTGGACTCCAGAGGAGCCTTCTCCTCCTGGCGGACTGTTGGAGTTCTTTCTGCTAGATCTGTATCTTACATAGACTCAGGGAACAGCACTTACTTGTTTGTTTATAGAATTGTGTCTTTTGTGTAAGAAAAAAACCATGCGGGGGTATGTGTGCATCTGGAGGGGATGTTGCAGCTAATGGTATAATTTTATTGTTGAGTCTGTATATGAGAACCTGATAAGCCCATCTAATCATTTACCTTATTGTTGTGGGCATGAGAGTCTAAATGTTGGATTTGATTTTACAGCAAGGTAGCAACATATCTTTCAGACAGAGCATTGTATTTTCCCAAGCCTTGTACAAGAGCAAATAGAACAGTTTACATGTGACTAAGGACTTTTTTTATTTCATAAGTCTTTTGATTTCATTGCAAGTATACTATTAACATGTCAAAGCAGTTCATTTCAGATTTTAATAGATGGACATATTAATCAAACAGGTTATCCTGATACCTCATTGTGAAGAACTGCAGGGTTTCAAAGATAAGAGTCAGTCCAGATCACAACATTTAAACTTCTGTAATATTTTAAGTCTTCTCTCCATGAATTAATCTGCATTTTTGTTTCATTCCTTCGCTTGCAAGGGAAGCTTCTGAAATAGGTCCCTGGAGCTGGTTGAACAAACATGCAGCGAGTAAATCACACATGAAGAGACAGTATCTTTGGATTCTGTTTGCAGCTGTTGCATTCGAGACAACTTCATTGGGAAGCTCACTTAAGTGATGACTGAATGTAATACAAAAAAAATGCGGACGTTTCCCAGTTTATATTCAGTCCCTGTAATTTTTATTATGTGTTTTCCTCCAAATTTTATAAGACTTGCCAGTCTTTGATGCCTTTGTCTGTTGTCAAATTTAGTTCACATTCAGCCTACAAATTACATTGCTCATTTCTTTAAAGAACATTTTTTTCTGAAAACATTTGCATTTTTATAGCTGAATGCATCCTCACAGAAATGATGCGGCAAGTAAAATTTCCAAGACTATTTTTTAAAAGAGAGATAAAAATACTCTGTTTGGAAATTATGTCAGAGATTCTAAACATTATTTTTTATTTAATGAAGGCTGAACCTTAATGACATAGAAGCTAGTGGGGGCTTTACTTAGTGAAATTTAGCTGTTAACTTCACAATGAGGTCTGAGTTTGGTCTTATTTGACTGAAATTCCAGGAAAACTGCATAATTTCTAGTTCATTTGCAGCTCTTAGTGTATATAGTTCACAGTTTAATAAAAATAGAGGATGAAGGGGAATCAGATTTTAGAATAAATTGGCAAAAGTTTTTCTTCTGATTCATCTTCGTGATCAGACCAGCTGTATATATGACCTTTCATCCCAATGTGTAAGAGATTTGATTGGTTTTCAGAGGAAATGAAACTGGAGAGAGACCTAAAGTCTTCACAGACTAACTGGAGCAACAACACAAATTAGGAGACGACCTAAACTGAAGTTTGTATTTCACTGCTATTTAAGTTGACCATGCAAAGGTTAGGATAGGTGTAAATTTGAAATTCTTCCATAACTGTGTGCATATCTGATGTATCATGTCATATGAAGCGAAGCTTTATAGGAGCTGATGATTTGCCTGTCAGGAGAATGCAGAAAAAGAAGCCACTGTTTTGAAAGGACCTTACCAAATCAATGCGGACCTCATCAAAGGGCAGTAGTGGGTGGGATACATTTTCTGGAGAAACACAGGGTAGATGATGCCAGCTGTCAAATTTCTCTTTGTGAGGGTAGCAGTTGACTGTGAGAAACATTGGGGAAGCTCAGTTTCACCTCAGCAGTGTCCCCCTCTGACGGCAGCTGGTAGTGAGTGCCTTGGTAACAAGATGAGAAGGATCCTGTGGGACTTGTCCCATCCTTGGGTGGCGTGTGGTTAAAGATACTGCTCGCAGTATGGAAACACCGGCACGTAATGCAAGCTTTCCTTGAAGCGTTTGAACATAAATAAAAAATGTTTTGGATGTGAGCACTTTCCCTTAGGTTATTCTGGTTACTGATGGAAACTTTGCTTGCATAACCTAACTTTACCCTGTGGCACTGCATCCGTTGCAAATTTCAGATATGTGGGAGTAGCATAGTGAGAAAGTAGCTACTTGTGCCTCATATTTTTCTCTGAAAAGCTGCATGTGTGTATATATGCAGTGGCAGCATCTTTCATGCCTTTTTGTGTATGTGTGGACCACATAAGTGGTAGTTGAAACTTCCCATTCCTAGGCCAGATGGGTTGGAGTTGAAGCTTGTCATGAAGGAGGAAGTGATGGAATTAGCAGAACGTGGGAAAGAGAAGTGAAATAATTTCAGCTGAATGAATAAGACTTTAAAAGTGGGGTTTAGGTTTTCATTATTTTTAAGTGAGCCTCAATTAAACAAAATATTTCAAGAGTTTATTGTCTTACTTTTGAGTGCCTAACAGCATTCCTTTTCGCTTGCATTTCTTAAATAGTAGGATATATCTCATGTGTAAGGATCCTTTGTGTACTGCTTGTCTGTCCTGCTGCTTCTTGGAATTTTTTTTTTTTAGAGTTCTTTCAACAGGATGAAACCCCATTGTTATGTCTTATTTCAAATCTCTTATCCAGATCTCACTATCTAGACTCACTCACTAAATATATGTATAATTATATAATTACATATATAAATACTTTTAATTCTTCCTTCTCATATGTGGACCATGCCTCTCCCTTGTTCCATGGCCGTACTTTTTTCTTCTATATTTAAATTCTGTACCTTACCAGTCTGTCTCTATTTATCCACTTGCGTTGTATTTGTCTGACAAGGCTTCTATTCAGTCCTTCTAAAAACAAAAGAGTAATGTGATGTTGACTCCAAGACAAGTTCTTAGAAACTGCTAACATTATTCCCTAAGCTGTCCTGATACATGAATACCAACAGGGACATAAATTAAATACTACGTGTTCTGCTTTCATAAATCCAAGAGGAAGCTGATCAAATTAAAAAAATTACAGAGCGGGTAAAATATAAAATGTTGCTTTTAAGCTTCACAGATGTCTCCTACTCAATAGCTGATTTAAAAATAGCACCATTATACATTAAAATACATGAAGTATTCTTTTGAAATATAAAACATAAAGTACTATCTGTAGCAAAATATTCTCTGTTAGAGGAAACAAATGCCTGAGAAGAAGCTGGATTCTGATGTGAGCTTATTGTGAGAAAACTGTATTTTAAAATTTACCCAGGACTCTAGAAGGTGATGATAACAAGAACTTAGACATCCTTTAGCCAACAACCTAATTTTTCATGACAAATACTAATTGCGCATTGCAGTTCTAGTCCTCTGTTGCTTTAAATGGTTAAGTATTTCACAGAGCTTTGGGTTTGGTCCTGGAACTATCACACTTAGAGACTTGTTTATCTTGACTACTGTACTGGGGTTGAATATACAAAACCACCTAGACCCTAAGTTTATTTTTTCAGAATTTTTTAGCATTTCTACAGGACCTTGCCACAGCTTGATATTTTTACAGTAGGAAGGATATATACTTTTTTTATTATGGGAAGGGCATTGCTAAAGTATGTAAGATTTTACATGCTGTGTGTCTTATTGGAAGTTTGACACAACAGCACACAGTTCATACTATTGGTCAGTACTTGTACACTTTCATAATAGAGTTTTATTTTATTTGCTCCTAAATTGATCTAGGTAAGGTTATAATTAAAAATACTCACAAGTTATGTGAAAGATGATTACCTGTCAGTAAGGTTATTTAGCCCTTCCCTATGGAAAAACCTGTAGTTTAACTTTTCAAACTAGCCGTGTTTGAACTGAGATTTTACGTTCCTGAAGACTCTTTCAGATGGCATGGGTTTGTTGAATGTCCCCCAGTTCCTAATTAATGAGTAAGAATGAATATTTGGTATGGATGTGGAGGCCTGTGAGAAGTTAAGCTCAAATTTGGATGACCAGGAGCTTCCAAGATAAGGTGTTTTAGCACAGACTGGAGAATTGGATTTGTTCCCAATTTCTTACATAGTTTGTGATTCTGGGTAATGCCCTAAAACAAATGTTTTCCCAAGAGATTGTACATTAATTATGCTCTATTTTCTGAGTGTGATGTTGGAAACACCAGGGTCTAGCTTACAGAAGGAGTGTTAGCAATACCAGAGGAAAACCTATCACAAAATGAATTTTGTGTGCAGAGCTTTAAAAATGATGAATGAATTAGTGCTCCATATTCAACAACAACATGAAATACATTATTGAATAACTGTTCCTTAAATGAGCAGCATTTCTTCTATGCTATAGATTTTAGTTTCCTATAAAAGTACTAAACAATACAATACATATTATAAATAGCAACAATATGTGTAGAAAAACTAGTGCATTTGTATATGAGCATAAATATGAGTTATCTGAGAATTACATGAGTTTTTTTATATAAATATAGGAAAATCACCTGTCAGGTGTGTAAATATCTGGGCAAATGTAGAAAAACCTGTTGACCATCTGGCCATTCATGTATGCAAACAAATACCAGCAGAGAAGCAAACATAACTTAGCAATGCCAAAAGCTGCCTAAGAAAAGGAGATTTCTTTTTCTTAGTCTGTCACTAGGTGTAGGAACTCCATTCCTACATGTCACCATTAGAATGAAGAAAGCAGCATAGAGATTAGTAGCTCTTATAGAGAATAAGGAGTTTGTATTCCTGCACTCATTTTGCATTTCCTTATGTCAGCGTGGAGACAAGCTCATTGTTCTGCTCATTCAAGCTGGTGGCATCTGGTGTGGTTGCTCAGAGAAGATTTCAGGTTTGTCTTCAGGGAGAGAGGAGCACTCAGTGGCTTTTGCATGTGAGTCCCAACAACCCCCTGCAGCCCTACAGGCTGGGGGCAGAGTGGCTGGAAAACTGCCCGATGGAAAAGGACCTGGGGGTGCTGGACCTCAGCTGGCTGATCATGAGCCATTGTGTGCCCAGCTGGCCAAGAAGGCCAGTGGCATCCAGGCCTGTATCAGCAATAGTGTGGTCAGCAGGAGCAGGGCAGTGATTGTCCCCTGTACTCAGCACTGCTGAGGCCACACCTCGAGTGCTGTGTCCAGTTCTGGGCCCCTCACTACGAGAAAGACACTGAGGGGCTCGAGCGAGTCCAGGGAAGGGCAACTGAGCTGGGGAAGGGTCTGGAGCACAGCTGAGGGAGCTGGGTTTTTTTAGCCTGGAGAAAAGGAGACTCAGAGGGAACCTTATTGTTCTCTACAACTGTGTGAAAAGAGGTCTTTGCCAAGGTGGGGTTGGTCCCTTCTCCCAAGCAACAAGTGACAGGACAAGAGGAAGTGGCCTCAATTTGTACCAGGGGAGGTTCAGGACACTAGGAGGAATGTCTTCACAGAAAGGTTGTCAAACATTGGACCAGGCTGCCCAGGAAAGTAATTGAATCACCATCCCTGGAGGTATTTAAAAGACATGTATATGTGACACTTAGGGACATGGTTTAGTGGTGGACTTGGCAGTTGTTTGTTAACTGTTGCAGTCCATGATGTTGAAGATCTTCTCCAGCCTGAACAGGTCTGTGATTCTCCCCAGGAGAGCACTGGAAAGGCATCAATGCCACGTGTCACCTTTGGTGTAATCCTGTCAGTGAACTTGACTTCCAGAGAAATTGTCCTGATTTCCAGACACTGTAAGCCATGTAATTTTAAGGGATTTGTGGAAGGGAGCATTGGTGTTAGAAGGATCTGGCTCCTGAATTTGTGCTTCGAATTGAAGGATGACAAAAACACACAGAGTGAGACCTGAGTTGCAGCAACTGTTTTTTTAAGTCCAAGTATTCTAATCAGAAACCTCTTTAGATGCCTCTGTGTTATAGCACAGGTTTATAAAGTAGGTTGTCAGTCTATTAAGACTGGAGACATTTTACTGAGGTACTTTCCAGGCACATAAAGCATAAGAGACTTTGAGTTTGTCTGATATATTAGAATAATGTGTGCAGGTCAAAGTGGACAAGCTTAAGTTGATTAATTAACCAAGGAGGATTTATTGTGATGACCTACAGATCAGATTATCTAGGAATATATGCTTTCTTTCTGCAACTCCTGCCTCACCTTCATTCTTAAATTACCCTGGCTTAATGAGTAGTGCTCTGTCTGATGGGTTCAGGGTGACTCTTCTTTCCTTGCTGCTTACTGCTGGTAGCGGAAAAAACCAGACTTCCTGGTTTGGAAAGCTCAACATTTGTTCTCAGATGTGTACTAGTGCTCCTAAAAGTTAAAAAAAAAACAAACCTCAAACACAGATCCTTAATTTATTTCTTGTTGTGAGTTAAAGCCAAAGGGCTCGCAGTTTTTCTTGCTCTGACAGCACATGGACTATTTGCTCCTGTTTTTTTAAAAAAGGGGTGTTGCTACTCTGTGTCAGCCAGGAGAAGCCCTGGTCACTCCTTGGCTCTCCTTTCCCTGAAAAGAGAAGGAGCTCTGAAGTTTTGAAGGGCAGAATGAGGCAGTGTGCTGAAGATGAGAAGGAGCAGAGTGCAGAGCTGGTGGGATTCATGTGCTGCATGGGTCAGTAACGCAGCCCGGCGCTGGGCTGGCAGGGCTGCCTGCGGGACGGGCAGAGCTCTCTGGGGGCAGCTTCTCTCCAGGGGCTTTCTCCGGGTTTCCTTCCTTCGCCGGTGTTTACGTGGTCATTTACCTGTTTTCTGCTTCATCTGGGGAGTTTCATTTGGTGCGTTCTGCTCTGAGCTTGAGCAGGCTGTGTCACCGTATTTTTTCTCTTACTGTGCATTTGCTTTTCTGGGAGCATTTGAGTTTTTGATTTAAAATCACAGTTGTGGTGTTTTGGTGACTTTTTTCCCCTTTATTCCTGGTGTTTTTCACAATATGACAGGTGTCAGCTTTCTTCCTCCTTATGCATTTGGGTCTGTCAGTTACAGAATTTTTCTCTGAGTGTTTGTGTAATATATATAATATATATATATGTATATATGTATGTGTATATATATATATGAGCAAGGGTTGTAAGCATCAATTGTTTTATGTATGTTAGCATTTTAGTTGAAAATAAAGTTGAAATGAATAGTGACTTTGTATTCTAACAAGATACAAAAAAGTGAATTTTTCAACTTTTTTGGTTTTTAACTGTCATCAAAGCAACATTTCCCAAAATGTAAACTTCTGTGTACTTGGTCAAAACTACATTAGGTTACCTTAGGAAGAAAGACACGTTGTATACATTGTGAAGTTCTGCAGCTGAGAAACGTTGCATTCTTTTTAAAACAGCTGTCCATAATGGAACAGTTAAAAGTGACAGTGTTTCTGGAGTTCTTTTATTTCTGAAATTTTCTGTTCTCTACATTTATTAAATCAGAGCTTCCACCTTATAAGGATAAATAACATGCTGGAAATGGTGTCTTGCTAGATGAAGGCTGTGGAGAAATGTACATATAGCAAAAGATTTTCCTAATCTGCCAGATGTTTTTTTTCTAGTAGAACAGCTTTTCTCTTTAGCTTCTCCTTCTCCTCTTTATTTGGGTCTTCAAGTAGAATAAGAGACCGTAGAGCTGTGAAGTGGGGAAAAAAGCATATGCCAGAAGCTTAGAATGTCTTGAGTAGTGTGGAAAAAACATTTAGGAGACAGCAACTATTCTGTCCAGACCTGAATGTACAAGTACACTACTACATACTACCTGAAGATTTCATTGCCACAGTGAGCTGTGGCTGTAAAAGTTATAGGTGTCTTAAAAAGGATTGGAAAACATAACAGAAAAAGGGTATTTATGGCTATTAAATGCAAAGATATGAATGAGCATGTAGAAAGTCTGTGAGTCACATAAGAGGACTATGCAAAGGCTTCACAGGCTTTTACTTGTTTTGTTTTTGCTTTTGTTCCCCAATACTCATGTCTCACTACTGTTAGGAACCTCATACGGTGCTCAGTTTGGCCCAGGATGGACTCTTGTATAATGTCTTGCTGTTTTGAAAGACCTCAGTGTCACACCAGGGACTTCAAAGTCCTTGAAAGACCGTCTGTGAATTTATTCTAATTTATTAATTGTCATATATGACCCACCTGAAACCCGTATTTTTAAATGTAAAATACAGGATCTGGTTCAGTCTTTGTGACGGCATGTGGTACACAGGGATCTTGTTTTGCTACCTGAGCTCATGGCTCGTTCTCAGCCACGCTGCAAATAGCCTGAGTCAGTGAGGCTGTGGCTGTGTTGTGCAGGGCTGGAGGGCTCTTGCTAATTTAGGCTTGCACAGGTGGTCCCAGTCCTAAAGCACTGTGACTCCTGCTCTGGGAGCTCTGGGACGGTGACCGGGCTCTGTAGCAGTTGTACTGGCCGTGGCCCTGCACAGGTAGCTGGAGATAACCTAACCACCACTCCAGCACAGGAGTTTTCTCCAGTGTGGCTCGGTAGAATAGATGTATATGCTCCCCACCCGTAGGTGGGATGCTTTCTTACCCTGAGTCTATTGCTTTCATTGTTTCTCCGCAGTGTTCTGTGGGCACTCATTGATGCCAGCTGCCACGCCAGGCAGCAAACTGCTGGCAGTGGCTGGGTCCCGTATCTGGGTTACTAGACATCCCTGTTTATCTTATAGAGGATTAAAAGTGAGTCCTTTCCCTGACTTAAGCTGTAACTAGTCCTTGTGTGTTTGAACAAGGGTACTATTCCAGTTGAAAAGCATAACAATTGAAAAAGTTAGCTTTCATATTGTAACATATTTTCTATTGCCTAGTACATTAGTAATAATTTGATGATATAGACTATGTGCCGCATTTATAGCTCTTAAAAATTTGCCATGACCTTTTCAGTACATTTTGAGTGCCAGTTGACTTCTCCTAGGCAGTTAGATTTTTATTAGTACACTACTGTCATGCCTGAGGGGCTGTTGCCCTGAAGGAACTCAGCTAGAGGTTCAAGAAACTTTTTCATACCATGTTGTGACATACTAAAAAAACCCATTTTTATGCTATTATTTTGATTAGATATTTTGGAGCTTTTGCAGGCTATACCACCTTTAAAATTTATTAGAAAATTAATTTTATAAAGATCTTACTAAAAAAATCTTCTGCATCATTTGTAGAGCTGTTAAAACATTTCTTTTTCCTTTTTACCTCTAGATGAGCGTGACAAAGTACAAAAGAAGACATTCACAAAATGGATAAATCAGCATCTCATGAAGGTCAGTTGTTATTTCTGCTATGTCTGGATGACTGATTGCTATAGCAGTGATTGTGTCATTTATTACATGTTTGATTTCAGGATGCAGCTGTGTTACGTATAAGGAAGATCTTAAATTGTGAAGTTTATGCATGTGCTTTGTCTTTGAGGAGTCATGGGGGAGTTGAAATGCTGCCCAAGGTGATCTAATCGAGTACTTGAATTTGAAATTAAAATGAGTCAAAGTTTAAGAGACTTGATTTCTTTCTATAAGGCTTGGCTCATTTCTGGAATTAGTGTATCATGGCTGTAGTGCCACAGCTAAGGCAAATGAAAAAAAGATGTTTGAAGTACTATGCTGAGCACAGGGGAATGACCTTGAGAGAGAGATCTCTAGATCATCCTGTGACATCAATATGCTGCTCATGGATTAGAAACAGAGACTTTCTAGGGGCAAAAGTCACTTTCCAATATCTTTCTTTTGAATAGCAGTGAACTTTGCTTCAGGGACAGAGCATATTATTTTAATAACATGTAGAGATTTCAGACGACAGAGAACTGAAAGCTGAGGGTTCACCTTCACTGCATGGCCCTTCAGTTCTAAATTTAATCTGCTGTTTCAGTGCCAGCTGTCTAGCCTAGACATTTCTCTGGAGAAACAGATTGTATAATTACTTGACATAACTTGCTTTGATATCCCCCCCCACTCTGAGTTTGAATTCATGTAAGAGTCACATTAAATAAAAATGTATCTGCAAACTGTCAGACTTGAGATTTAATTAATGAGTGCAATGTTCAAATACTGTTGGGAAGATCTCCTTGTATTCATGTTTAGAGAAAAATGGAGTTTTTTAGGGAAGAACTTTATTATTTGTCTCTTTCTTTGGCTGCTCTTCTGGGTATTTGAGAAATATTGGACACTGAACAGAAGAGAATTTATACAGGGATGTGGATGTTTAAAATCACCTTTTTTGTTTCACATCTTTTAAAATTTAGAAATGTATGTGGCTCTTGGAAATGGTGTGACATAGGAAACTGTTGCCCTGTCTTTTGCAGTGTTCTATGTGTGATTCTTAGATAAAGTTTCTCACACACTTTCTGTAAACATAGCAATGTTTTAGTTAACTGTAACTTTAGTTTACATTCTTTTCTCCTGGGTGGAGAATGTGTGATGGACTATTCTGTGAACCTGTAAGGATGGAGGAGGTGGTAACACTGACCTCCAATCTATGGTTGTTCCTAGAAACATATAAATATGTAAAGAATAAACAACCAGGCCCTCTTTTCCTTCTGGCCTGCAACCTGTAAAGAACTCGGTTTCAGAGTGCTTCTTTGTGGCCTAGGCCCACAGGAAACTAACCAGGCTTGGAACTGAAGTTGGGCTCAATTTTGTCTTTAGCAAGAGACCTCTCTTGCAGAGGGATCTTTTGGTCCTTCTCACCATGACTGAGCTATCAGGAGTGGTCCTGCCATCAGCCTCTGTGCAGCATACAATTTTTCTGTGGGCAGGGTGAGTCTGGAGTCACAGAACAGCTCATACCGATAGGTTTTTCTTTGTGAATTTGTTAGACCCAAGGGCAACATGCTGTATCTAGAAACAGCTGCTCCGAGGTCCCCTTCTATGCAGAAGCCTCCTCCTTGTATTCCTGAAACATCCAAGTGGCCCCATGTCCCTGAAGAAGTCTTTTACTTGCTAAGGAGAAAAGACAAAAGGCAGGTCTGCAGCCTTCCTTTTCTGAATTTTACCTCACGTTTATAATATAAGAAACATATTCATTGTAGAATGCTTCAGACAAATTAGATTTGAAGGGAAAAAAGAAACCATCCAGGAAGGTTGCCAGTAATTTAGCAGTAACATGCAATATCCAAATTAACTGTCAGGCATTTCTTCATCTAATTGAGGGTAATTGTTATTATTTTTATAGGGGCTACTCATCTTTTTGTGTATTAAAGAAGCATTTTAAAACTGCAGCTTTAGTTTTCTGTGGGTTGCAGAAAAGCCTATCTGAAGCTTTTTGTAGAGCGGTATTTAATACAAGTTAAAAATAGTGCCTTTTTTACAGAAGAGCAGCATACTGAAAATAATATTTCTATAAAACATCATTTTACACATTTCTAAAACATGCGCAGTCATCATTGCCATGCTGGAGTAGCTTAAAAAAGATTTAGACTCTAAACCCATAAGGAAATGAGGGCAAAGAGTTCATGCTAAATCCTTTTGCCTTGCTTGCCAAGGTCAGTGGCCTTAAGCCTTCATTTTCAAATAGTTCTGGGTTGGGTGATTGCAGAGGTATAGATACAGATAGATGAGACAGATGTTGTGTGTTGACTGTGTGTATTGCTGGCCTTGATTTTCATCTCAGATTCCTCACTTTGGAATTCAATTTAAGGGTTGCTAACTCACACAAATATAGTTTGACTATAGCTCTTCCATTAACTTGGAATTTATGTAGCACCTCGACTTTATCTTCTGGAAATAGTTTGAAAGCAGGTGGTGATACAATTGTCAGATTTCTGTTCTTAGACCATTGTTTCTAGAACAGTGACTTGTACGGAAATTAAAGTCAGTCTTTCAAATGTTCTCTATCTTAAGACGTAAGGGCATATTTAGAAAACACTATGTCTTGGAGGGAATGTAGAAGAAATATCACAATAAATAAGTGCATTTCTAGCAGAGACAGAAGGACCTCTCCTAGGCAATGCACTAACTTGAACCTGAGCCCTCAGTTTCAGCTACCTTGTATTTAATACAAATCATATGCAACTCATATTTGCCCATCACTGCCAATGACTTGTTTCAGACAAAAAAGATGGAAATTGCCTCATTTCAGGCATTGCAATAGGTTTATTTGACCTGGTTACCCAGCCTTCTCTTGTAGATAGCTGGGGGAACAGGCCCTTTTAAATGTCCCCCCACTAAGATATCTACCTGAGGGGAAGATGAATTGTGTCCTAGAAATGCTTTTGCTCCACTGACTGTAAAAGTCAGTGTGCTTTATCTGTTGTGTGTAGGGTTCAACAAGAAGCAGAAAAGATCATAATGAAAATTATGAGAGATCTTGGGAAAGACCAGACCACGTGTGTGGACATGACCTCACTATGGGCATGGGGATGGATCACATTTTAATTACGTCTTTTTTTCATCCTATTTGTGTTCTTTGCTTTCTTTCTTCTGTTTCTTTTCTTTGTCCCCTGATTATTTTTTGCTTTTTTTCTCTTTTTCTTTTCTCATCTGTTTTCACATTTTCCTTTCTTGTTTAGTGCTTTCCTTTTTCATTGTAATTAGTCTCCTATTCTCCTGCAGTCCTTGAGAAAGTCACAAACTTTGACACCTTTATACCAGTATATTCAAGAGGTTTTATTCTAGGTCAGCACCAATGACTCTTTTAGGAATTACCATCTTTTGTTGGGGAATGGCATGGAAGCCTACAGACATTCTTCTAATTAAGTTCTATATATATGGGATTTACTGAGTAATCACAAACAACAAGATGAGTAATAAATACTTATCCTTCTGCTGTCTGTTGCCCATCTCTAGTTGCATTGGATTCAAAGCGTGTAAGTGCATAATATTTAAAATGCAGTGTTAGCCCCTTGTCAGTTTAGTTGACTAGTAAAGCATATTGTGTGCTTTGCTAAAATAGATACATAGTCATTGCAAAAATATTTCTCGCTTATGTTCTTGAGATACCTGGTTTTAGACAGGTACATAATGTGTTATTTGCAAAATTCAGCTGTTTAAGTTGTCTTTGAATTCCACAGTTTAAGGTCAAGTGGACTGTCACTACATTTTTTAAATGCTGAAATTTTTCTTTTGACTTGATAACAGATATTCCGAGAACTGATTGGAGCTTTAAACTTGCTAAGGCCACTGTTTGCTGTCTGATGGTGTGGCTCCAGTTTAAATGTTATCTTTTATGTCTTGTTGACATACAGACTGGAGGGGTGAGATATTGGACTTTAGACTCGCCTGCTGCTGTGGTATGAGCTTCCAGGGAGAGCTCACATGCCAGTGTAGTGTGGTGGTGGGGTAGAGATCTCCTCTCTTCTATAAACCAGGCTCTGTTTCCAGCAAGTGTTTCAGTCTGCTGCTGTAAAAACAGGGTGTTAAATCTTGCTAGAGCAGTAAGTAACCCTCGGTGTGACGAGAACAGGTAAATGTGTGGCTGCAACTTTTATTCTACTGAGGTGTTCGCATGGTCCTAAAGCACCCAAGGAGAAATCCAGCTTCCATGAAAGCCCAGAAGTTCTTCCTGCCATCCTTTGAATTCAAAACCCCAAAACTTAAGAAAATAGTGAGGCAAGTGTGAAATACAGGTGAAGGATGAGATGAAAGTCAGAAAATAACAGCTGTTTATGAAAACGGAATAAAAGCAAATAAATTTCTCGTTGTTTTTGATTTTCAATCAACTAAAAAACATTTTTGTAGTGCCAGATCTTAGTGCTGAGAGATTAAATGGGCTATTTTGAAAAATAGTATTTTGAAATAGTTTGTTTCTGTATTAGAAATTATGATGTACAGAAAATAGGACTAAAGGCAAGGCAAGGAGAGACTGGCTAGTGATACAGCAAACACCCAGGTATATTCCCTTCAAGGGAAAATGTTTCTTCCTTTTCATGGAAGAAAAGGTTGTAGAGAGCCTCTTAACTGACCTTGTAGCAATGCTATAGGTCTCTGGGTAGCTCCGTGGAGAGGGACACCTGTCTTGTCCGTGGCATTGACAGGGAATCCTGCCACCTGGTGCCGCCCTCAGTGTGGGCTGGGTTTTGGGAGCCTTGGCTGACAGTGCCTTGGGAGAAACATGCTGCTGATGAGAGCAGTGGGCAGCACCCCTTCACAGTCATTAGTTGCTCCAAAAGTCACTTTTCAAGTTGTTCTTAGCAAGAAGGCTTTTTTAAGTAGCAGGGCAAAATGCTTTTGAAAACTATTGTTTTAAAGCCTGGTGTCAAAATCACGTGCTGTGTTACAGTGATAGTGCATTAGCGAGAGAGAGAACAGCTTTTTGTTGTGCAAAAGCCGAATAAATAATTCAGAATAGCAACCTGAAGTTATTGATTCCTGCATGTCCTTCGGGCAGCACAGGGTTTGCAAATGGCCTTTTGGGTTGATTGCTTTCTGAAATGTTCAGGTATGAACATAATGGCAGCAGGATCGACCACTCCTGATAGAGCGCAGTCACTCCTTGCTGAAAGCTGGCATTCACTGACACTAGTAGGTATCATTTTAGATAGCACTACTCTCAGTATCTTCTTTTTACCCATGCAGTTAAGATGTCATTTAAAATTCCCCACCTCTGCTTTTAGAAATGAGTACTTTGTGGCTCTACAGTGGTATTTAAAGGATCAGGTACCTGGTGTTAGTCTAATGGTAGTAGCTTTTTAAGAAGTTCTCAATTTAATACCTTTTGATTTTAAAAAATACTCAGAAAAAGCTGCTGCTTTTTTCCCCCCTCTTTGTTAAATAAAATAACACTGATTTGTTGCTGTGCTGGTGCATCTAAATGAGCTTGGTATGCATTCCCCCCAGTTTATTCTGACAGCTGCTGCAAACTGTGTTGGGTGCAACTTCTGTAAAATCCCCCTTGAATGTGGTTGCCAGCTTGCTTTAGGCATTGGATGCAGCTAAAGTATCAGTATTTCCTACTCTATTTTGGAGTTCAATTGTTTAACTACACTTACTGTCTTCTAGGTAGACAGAAGAGTATTTCAGTTTTTCTCCTAAAAGTTTTTGCAGTTGTGTGTTCAGGGTAATTCTAAAAGGTCTTGAAGTGTTTTTTGAGACATGCTCGTTTTAAAAAATAAAGTAAGTCTTGAAGAACATCATCAGTTAATGATGTAAAGAAGTTTTTTGTTATTTTCTCTGGCAGTATGCATAACTGTAGTTTATTCATGCTGCATTGTGTACAAATTTTTTCAAAAATCTGCAACTTGGAGGTAAACCACACTGCTTAGTATAATCTATAGCTGTTTGCAAAGCAGCTCAGCAAAGAAACTGGGGACTTTTTTGGTGTTTAATCAAAGTTTAGATAAAGGAGTAAAGTAATCAGGAAACAGTGAGGAAAAGTAGTGACAAATGCCAGACATTAAAGCTGCAAAAGAGGAGAAAATTGTACAAAGTTTTAAAGGCTAATGATAAATTGCATCATGAAAGTCTCTCTGCCAGTAAGCAAATAAATAAAAAAATAAACGAACAAATTCAAGTCAATAAAAACTGTGCCACAGATTTTAAGTTTATTTGATCCTCTTTAATGCATTCAGACTTCATGACTAATTGGGAGCAGGAAAGAGAATAATTGAAACCAGTAAATTAAATATGCATGAAATATAGAATAGCTTGAGCACATCGATATTTTTATGGCATGCAACCCTATTGAACCAGTTGAGCACATGCTTTTATGTGTGCTGGGTTTTTTAAGAAATTGGTTTATATAGGAGCTCTTATATGAAAGAATGAGTATAAGAAGAACTAAGTCTGCCATGCGATGACTGCCTGATTAATTAGAACCACTAGAATCAATATGGTTCCTATTATAAACTTAATATATTAATGTATTAATGCATTCTCTTTTTGTTCAGTCCATTGTTTGCAATTAGCTCTCAGCATAGATTTTATTTAATGTATTTATTCCTTGGAGATTGCGAGAGATAAAATTCTAGCATTTGCAATTAAGTGTTGACTTTTTAATTAATTGTTAAATTATGCATGGGCTTATTTTTATCTATATACTTTTGATGTATCTGTATCTAATAAGAATTTATATATCAGTTTAGAAATACTAGGGCTTGATCTAGCTCCCTGTGGGCTAGTGTAACTGTGCCGTTGGCTCCAGTGGGAGCAGTTTTTGCCCCAGTATGTGGACTCTAGACTGTGAGCAAGTTTAAACATTTAATCATAAACATTACCTAAGTATTTTGTTCTACAGCAATGTTTCATATCCTCTGGAAAGTGAGGCTTGCCCTGAAATAGTGTAGATGTGTGACTGCGTGAGGACCTAAGAAGGCATCAGAAAAAACATGTTTTTTCTATAAGGAAACATGTTCTCTGTTAAAGGCATTTATGGTGCTTTGAGCAGGGACATCTAAAAGTAATCATACGGTGTTTGCAATCCTCCTCTTCTCGGAGTACCTTGGCTTTAATTGGGATAATATTTTATCTGCCAACCTTAGTCTTTTGCCTGCTTCAGGCATGTTTGGAGTGTATTGCCTTTGGCGAGGGTTAGTTTTAAGCTGAGTTTAATGTTACTAGCATTACATTTGTGTACTTTAAACAATTCCTCCCTGGTAAGTTACTTTTGACAGCATGTAGTACAGGCCAGGAATGGTGAAAGCAAGTTGGAAATGCAAAGGGTGATGAGAACCGGGTGTACTGAAACACTATGGCATATCTCTGGCCAAAGATAAAACAAAAAAAAGGGAATGTGGCTACTGTTTATTGGAGGCATTGAGCTGGATCAAGGAAGATGATGGTGGATTTTCGGTCACCAACTTAGCATTGGAAAGACAGGACTGTGTAGCGATGGGGAAAATCATTTATCCTCATAATTGACAGGAGGAACAACATGGAGTTCTGCATCTGAATACCCACAAAGGAACCCTCAGTAGCCTATATAAGAAAGGCATTTCTTTGGCAGAGCTCAGCTCATCCCCAAGCAGGTGTGCAAACCACTCTTGCTGTTCTGTTCCCTGCCTGCTGCAGGAGTTGGGGTGGCTGCCTCTGGTGTGGCCAAGTTTTGTGAGTGAAATACCAGCCAGAGAGACCTTCAGCCTGCCAGGTTCAGAATCCTAAGGAGAAGGCCACCTAGTTAGATAGGTCTGGACTGGCTGGGCGGGACTGCTTCAAAACTTAAAAAGGAAAGGTAACTTGCAAGCAAGTGGTTGCAAATCCCAGGCTTGCTTTGCAAAGCAAAGAGAGAAGTAAGAAGTAGAAGGAGGATAATGAACTGGGGAAAGCAATAGGGTAGGGTCTCCTGGGGGAGTAATACAGGAAAGGCAGAAATGCAGGAGATCTGGCAGTTACTGAAGGTGTTTGTGTTAGAGGCACAAAGGCAGGCTACAGACAGGCAGAACAGATAGGAGACACCATATAGAAAATACTGCTGCCTGTGTGTGAAATACAAAGGAGCTGGGCGAGAAGTGGAAATAAGGGCAGGAGGACTAAAGGTTTGTAAAAAGGAGTTAATAAAGCAAGGTAGGTTAAAATCAGAGACGTATAAGGTCCGGAATGAATTAATGTTACATGGAAGATGACAGGAGAAAGGCTCTGTAATTATGTAAGAGTATGAAGAAAACAGAGGTATGGATATATTAGTAAAGAATAAAAAAAGATAGTTTTGACCAATGTAGAAATGTGTGAATTACTCTGGTCTCTTTGTTCTACAAAATGCTGACTTGATGAAATACATTTTAATAAGATGAGGGTGAAATTCAGATAAGGAAAGAGCAGATTGAAGAATATTCGGCTAAGTTATGTTTTCTTGTCACACAGCTTTATTTACCCAAGAGTTAGTAACTAATTGATTTGTAACATTTTATCATTCTATTTAAGAATTCAGAGGAGAGGGGGGGACTTCTAGAAGTCTGCAATTACAATAAGCATAATACCTCTCTCTCCTAAGGAGAAGAAAAGAACGAGGAGTTACGAACCTTGCAGGGAACTTTCTCTCCCTGGGGAGACTGGGGAACATCTGGTCTTTGGAAGCAGGTGGACAGAAGGGAAGTGGTGTAAATGGTATGTCTGTACTTTTTTATGTGCTACCACATATAGTCTCATTTAATTTAATTAATGAGTGATAATTAATTAGTGATTTCAATCTGTATTAATCCTATAGTTTAGTGAGAATGCCTTCTTTCAGATGGCTACCATGTAAAGTTGTCAAGGTTTGAAAACAAACCAGTGAGAGACTGCAAGTCAGAAATACAATTTTAATAGGAAGAGGAGAAAAAAAGTAAAATAAATGTAATAGAAAAACCACTGACAGAGTCAGAGTACAATCTGACACCCTGTTGGTCGGGGTGTTGGTAGCAGTCCGAATGAAGCGGTCCTGTTGGAAGCGGTGATCCTATAGAAGGGTCTGGCCTCAGAAGCTCCAGCAGTGGCCATGTAGCTCTCGTCCTCTGGGAATCCAGTGGAAAAGGCTGCCTGTGGTGTTCAAAATCTCAGCTTATATCCAGGATGGAATGCTTGGTTCCTCCCCTTGGGCGCAGCAGCTCACAATGGGATGATGTAATTTTATCAGTCATGTGGCAAGGCCTTGATGGGCCATTAACAGAGTATTGTCCGGAATGGGTTATGTATGAGTCATGTGGCAAAACCCATTAACAGAAGATAGTCCGGAGGGAGGAGGCAAGCAGCACCACCCACCTGGTTGCAACCTGGTTGCATGTAGATGGTAATAGAATACACTGCAACCCAGGACAAAAGTGAGGCTTAGTGATGTTTGTTTTTTATTCTTTGTTAATTTATTATCACAATTATACCTTTTTAAATAGTGGTTTTGGGTGGAAGTATGAGCGGAGTGGCATGGGACATCCCATGACATGCCACATGTGGCATCTGTCTCTCAAGCTTTCATAGAGCTGCCCACAGAATGAAGGTTAATTCAGTGCATTAGGTTCTAAAACTTGCTGGACGTCTCTCTACCTTTGTATTTTAGAACTTAAATTGTAGCAGTGATTGTACTTTAAATTGTAGCAGTAGATGTCCATTTTATGTTCATAAATATGCATTTCTGCTTGTGAATCTGCATGGGCTCCACTGAGATGGATTTGCAGATCCCAGTATGCAAATTTACAAGCAGATGACCATGACTGTGCCCAGCAGTGAGGGTAGTGCTGTGATAATGATAATAAATAAGTGGAGTGGAACCTAGGGTGGGGGGGGGCAGGGGTATTCTGAGTGGTTGGACCCGTGTTGGTTGGAGAGAACCTTCCTGCCCATTCCTCAGAATGTTTTGAGATGTGTCCAGTTCTGGCCTCCCAAGCACAAGAGAGACATGAAGCTCCTGGAGCAGGTCCAACAGATGGCAAGAAGGATGATTTAGGGACTGAAGCGCCTCTCTTAGAAGGAAAGGCTGAGGGAGCTGGGCCTGTTGAGCCTCCAGAAGAGATGACTGAGAGGGGACTTGTCAATGTGTATGAGTATCTAAAGGATGGGTGTCAAGGAGACAGACCAGGCTCTTCTTGGTGGTGCCAAGCAATAGGACAAGAGTCAATGGGCAGAAACTGATGCACAAGAGGTTCCACCTGAATATGCGGTAGAACTTTACTGTGCGGGTGACCAAGCACTGGAACAGATTGTGTAGCCTCCCTTACTGGAGATACTCAAGAGCCATCTGAACGCAATCCTGTGCAATGTGCTCTTGGGTGACCCCACTGAGCATGGAGGTTGGACCAAATGACCCACTGTGGTCCGTTCCAACTCGGCCCGTTCTGTGATGAAGTTAATGGAGCCAATTTGTTTTTTTTCCTGTAGGAACCGGAAAGGACTTTAGACATTTAGGACACTTTTTTAAAGTTCTTATGTACAACGATGGTGTTTCAAATACCACACATCTACTGAAATCCACAAAAGGACTCCTGGATGTGCGTGTTTATGTCTTACTGTTTGATATATATGTAAGATTATGCCTCTGCTTGCATACTTGCTGATCTGGGGATTATGAAAATACTGGAATGCATTTCATGAAACAAAATATGGGAAGAAAAATATAGGGACATTTAGCAAGATGTAGCAATGGCAGGATTAATTTTTTTTTTAACTGAGCAAGAGTATATTTATACCTTAAAGCCATACAAATATTTTATGATTAATAAAGTTATCCAGTTATGTGGAATAATTGAAGGCCTGGGCAAAATGGAGAATGCAAAAGCAATGGATGATTGAGTTGTCTGCGAGAAATGTGAAGGTTAATGTAGAAAAAAGAGTGACTGATTTGAGCTTTTAGATACAAGGACAGGCTGTTAGAGGGGTGGAACACAAGAAGGGTGTTATCCTGATAATAGAGTGTAAAGCATTGGCCAGATGAGAAAGTGAAGGATGAATCCAAGGATGCAATCAAGGATGAATCTTCAGTTAGAAAACATCTGTTATAAACAAAGATCAGGGGTGTTGAACTCACTCATTAAAGAAGACTTGTTTAAATTTGCCTTAGCAAAATCATAAAGGAATTTTATGAAATTGAGTAACATCAGCTGTGTCTGCTATTTGCGAGAATTAATATCCAGAAACATATCCGAACAGAAAAATTACTCCTGAGTATGAAATAAAGAACTGTTTGTTTTCCGTGAACCACAAGAATTGTTTCCTGCAGAGTGGATTTTTAGACTGTCCAGCAAAAGAAAAGAGTGAAAATGAGTTTTGGAACCACTAGGCCTAAAACTGGGTTTGCCAGACTCTGCTTGCAAGTGAGCAGGAGGGCAGAAGAGACCTGGCACGAGTGTGTGTGCCAGCTCGATGCCGGCCCGTGCTGTCTGGCCGAGAAGAGCAAATGGGGGTGTCCTGGGCGGGGTGTCCAGCGCCGGAGCTGCGGGAACAGCACCATCGGCAGCCCGGCACTCCGGCCGCCTGCGCCCTGGCCTGCGCGGGGCTGGGGCTCTGGCTGCTGTCACACCGCCTCAGTTCTCCTCATGGAGGGGCACAGCGATTAAATTCTCCTAATTATACTTGCGTGCTTGTTTATTTTTAACAGAATGAGTGAAGTTTAGTATGGGATTGAGTACAAAACTAGGATTGTGACTGGGGGTGTGTTTGGAGTTCGGGTTTTTTCCCAGCAATAAGTTTTGGGTTTAGAGTAGGAGATTAAAGAACAGGAGCAACTCAGGGAGGCTGGCAGTGTGTGTGTCGGTCTGCACGGAGCTTTGCTCCCTGATCTCTTGGCGTGACACCAAGCTGGCCATGGAGCACAGCTCAGTGCCTCACTGCCCCGTGCTGCACGGTGGGGAGAAATTACCTGAGGGGGAGTGGGCCTGAGGTGTGTTGTGCAATGCTCGTTCTTTACGTGGGGGAATGTCAGAAGTCTGTAGAGTAAAATAAGTACTCTTGAAGATGTCTGAAGAAGCAACTTTCTTGGCAGATCAGTCACGTGGGAATATTGTGACAAATCTCATATTTTGACAATTACATGCTTCATGGATCTTGTTACAGCCTGTTTAGAATTTTAGAGTGTTTCTCATAAATCATGCTGCTTGTGTGTCAAGCGAGTAAACCTTTATTTTTGTACACAAATACAACTTTTTGTATTAGAGGTTTTTCTGTTCTTTATTTGTGCCATAGGTTTATTTGTTATTGTGCAGTTAGAATTGCCACTGTGATTTCTTAATTTTTAAAGATGAGAGGACAAAAACATGCATGTTCTCAAAACTTACAGAAAACTGTTTCCTCATAACTAGCATTTTTAGTATAAGTTTTCCTTTAAAAACAAACTTAAGTATGTTTTTAGGAAGCTGAAACATTAGGGAAACTCATCAGGGTGTCAGGATCTCAGCAGTGGCCACAGAAGTTTTTCAGCTCTTTGAATGCGAATGGGATTTTCTGTGGAACACTGTAGTAATAGAAGCTCCTAACTATTTATCTATTGTCTTGGTGAAAATTGTTTTACTGTAACTGAAATGAGTGGGAGTTCGAAGAGATCTTTTTTCCATGGGCATTGACTCAGATTCTTAAAGAATAAATTTGAAGTTCATTGTGAAACTCACAGTGGCCTTGAGCCAGCTGTCATTTGGACTTATCTATGACCTCAGTGGTAATTAAGGCCTGACCCTTTTTTTCCTTAAACACACCCCTTACAGTTCTAACTTCTGAGCCTTTTCCCGTTTTCCTTTGTAAAATCAGTAATGCTTTATGTCTGGGCTGGGCATTTAATTAACTTTGCTTCCAGAAGCAAGGAGAGCAGTACTTGAAAAAGACTTTGCCGGGCATTGTGGTCTGAATAGCCCCAGTTGTATCTGTAATATTAGAATTCTAGATAACTCCTGGGTAATGACACTGATTTTATGAAGGCTTGACAACTGAACTTCAGTTATCCAAAATAAGTATGGTTCAGATTTGATTCTAATTTTGCCTGGTCTGGAAACCATAAGAAAAGGTCTGATTTGGTATGTTCTCCCATTGATCAGTTTAGCTTAGTTATAATATAGAAAGGGAGACTTCTGATGTTTTTAAGGAAGATACTTGATTATAGTAGTCTGCTTTCCTCACCCTGTAAAAAAATTGGTAATTTTGCAAGTACATAAGCACAGAACTCTGCCTTGTTTCCAAGTCACGCAGCTTTCCAGGGCTACAGTGATTGCCTCACCTGCCTCAGGGATTTCCTGGTGGCCTCCAGTACATGGGCGTTACTTAGAGTTGTTCCTGCTTGATCTGATTATATTCTCTCTCCTGCCTCTTTTGCCTCCACTCTAGATTCTGCAGCACATTAATGTTTGTTTCTGCTTCTTCATACACTATTTCAGTCGAGAATGTGCTCCTTACATTTTAGGTGCTGGTCTGGAACACACTACACCCTAACATGAAAATCTGAGGGATCTGTGTGTATGGTGGGTGTGCACCCACTGTATACACAGAAATGGGCATAACCCTGTTTTCCTACCATGTTTGCTTCTAAGTAGGAAAAAGGGTGTGATTCTTCTTTGTTTTAGAAGAATCATCATAGAATCATAGAATAGTTTGGGTTGGAAGGGACCTTTAAAGTCACAGAATCACAGAATAAGCCTAATTGGAAAGGGCCTTCAAGGATCGTCCAGTCCAGCTCCCAGTCCTGCGCGGCACCATCCCGAAGAGTCACACCATGTGCCTAAGAGTCTTGTCCAAACACTTCTGGAACTCTGTCAGCCTTAGTGCTGTGACCACTTCCCTGAGGAGCCAGCGTCTGACCACCCTTTGGGTGAAGAACTCTTTTCTAATACCCAGCCTAACCCTCCCCCGACACAATTTCAGGCCATCTAGTCCAGTCCCCCCCTGCAATGAGCAGGGATGTCTTCAAGTACATCAGGTTGCTTGGAGCCCCATGCAACCTGACCTTGAATGTTTCCAGGGATGGGACATCCGCCTCTCTTGGGAAACCTGTTACAATGTTTTACCGCCCTCACTGTAAAAAATTTCTTCCTTATATCTGGTTTAGATCTGTTCTCTTTTAATTTAAAACTCTCACACTTTGTCCTGTTGCAACAGGCCCTACAAAGAAGTAGGTATGGCAGTGTTAGAGAGAGTGACCTGTGCATCTCCTGTCCATCCTTGTCAAGACCAAGCTGGTTTTGCTTGCAGTAGCAGAACAGTCCTTCCCCTTCCACCTACCAAATAACCATAAGCAGCCATTAATGTGGAAAACGATAGATTTTGTTCTAGAATCAAGACAACTCATGTCAATAAAAATTGTAAGAAATAGGCTTTCTGTGGAAGATGGCTTGTTTTTTGCTGTGACTGATGGCAAAACCAGAGATCACTATGTGCAAGTTTGGTTTACTAAGCATGGGCATCTTGGACTGCCTGAGATGTATAAGGGTTTTAAGTACAGACATCTGTAAGGGTCTGGCCAGCAGAGCCTGTGCAAACCATAGTCCTTCTGGAGAAGAAGGGAGACCAAGTGGCACAGCCCTTAAACATAGGCCAGCCATTTAGATGTGTGACCAAGCAGCTGAATCATGCTCTTCTTTCTGTCAGGGGGAATAAGAACCAGGCAGACTGAAGGCAGTGGTGACATGTGCTGTGATGCACAGAGGAGGAGGGCAAGCTTGGCAGGCCTTGGCTTCTGCTGTAGAAACAGAACAGTGTGGGGGGTCTGAGTGGAAGCTTTTGGAGGTGACAGCCATCTTCTTGGTCTTCATCTCTCAAGTGCCTAACATGCTAGGGTCTGGGGTCAGAATTCAAGCTTTGTTTCTGCTAGTTTTAAAAGCTGTTTTTTACTGGTGGTGGTGCAGAGATTCCCCAAGGCACTAGACTGCAAAGCATAAGCTTGCTGGAAAAGGATGATACAAAAATATCTGATGCTCATAGTGAGGAAAATAGAGCTTTCCTTACCACAAGCATCATAGTATACATGCCAGAAGATGAAGATCGGAAGATGAATCATTTCTGAAACAGTGACTTACATTCTCTGTCTCCTTTTCACTGGTGAAGCCATTTTGTTTTTCTTGTTTAAGTTTTGTCAGATGCACCTCAGCCACTCAGTATTTCCCACGTCTTCCTTAAAGAATCTCTTCTCATGCCCAAATTATCAAATCTGCCACAGTCACATGAGTATATTGCAAAAAGTTGCCTGAGGCAGCATGTAACCTACTTTGTGTGTGGACTTTGCAAAATGTAGGGCTGACAATTCTGTGATTTTATTGAAAAGCCACAAGAAATGTTAAGAAATGCCAAGGATTCAGCAGATCCCGCACATCTTCAGGGACCCCCATGTGCATGCAGTATTTGTCGTACTGTGTGTTTTGAAGGAAGCTGAATGTGGCAGTAAAGAGCAATGAAGTACTTATATTTGTTTCTTCTAAACAAGTTAAAAGAATTCGTTATATGCGTTGAGAGACAAGAGTTGCCCAAGTGATAGTTAGAGAGAGATTTTTCAAGCTTTTTTTGAAGTGTCGGTGTAGGATCTCTTGAGAAGCACAAGATGCTCCTTTTGGAAGAAGTGATCTGATGCTTTGAGTAAACATACTTGCTCACATCAGTTGCCCAAGTATAGCATTTTAGATGCACATCTGCTACTCAGAGCATTGGAAGAAATTCCTCATTATGTTGCCCTGTACCAGGATGACTGGCACAGTATGTCCTAAATAATTAATCCTCACAGTAATTGTTAGCCAGTGGCAGAACTAAGACAGATGCATGAGGTGTACTCCTGGTTTTCCTGTTTTGACAGCTCTATGCCAGTTTTTTCATATCCAGTGTGAGTTCATCTCTGAAGTGTCTGTGATTTCGAGAAAGATAAACTGGGGAAGATGGTTGTGTTTGTAATACTTAGGAAACCTCAGAGCAGAAGAAACAAACAGAAGGTCAACAAATAAGTGCTGTGAGATACAGACTAGCAGGATAACAAAATTATCTTGCATCTAATGGAAACAAAAGCAGACAGAACAGAAATAGTGGTATTTTCTCACCCTGCAATTCAGATACCTGCACATTGGGCAAGTCCCCTTAGTTTTATGTTGAAAAGAGTGTGGTGCTGCACAGACAGTTCTTCACGTATGCTGGTGCAGAGTCTTTGAGATGCACACCACATTCCTCTGTCCTTAACCTTATGTCCTCCCGTGCCTCTGGCCACAAGCCTGTGCAGTGGATGTGTCCCAGCTGGGGATTCTGCTTTCCAAAGGGAAGTGAACAGTGACATGTCCTGGGTGGTGGGGCAGGCAGCCCTCTCACAGGGTTTTGTCGTAAAGAAAACCTGCCTACTTTTAACAGAAAGAGTTTAGCACTCAGTTTGATATAATTCTTTGAATGTAAAAATAACAAGTCACAGATGTTTTGGGTTAAAAATTAAAGTTCCTTGTGCTTTTCATCGTTCAAGCATTTATCATAATCGCATCTTGTATCAGGGGCATCAATGATTTATATGGCTTCCCTTTTCTGTCCTTTCACCAGAGATGTAGTAGGAGAACACCTGTTCTGTTTCTTTGTTCAGCTTAACAATACTTCAGTATTACCAGAGAAATTGTTTCTTAGAATTTTTTTACATTAATTACTTGCAGGATTAAAAAAAAAAGAACAACAACTAAAATTAAAATGATACTATTTTGTGTATGTGTGTGTGATTGTAAAGCTATGTATATGTATTAGAGTACTAGATTGTAACTTGGATTGGCTGTGTGTGCAGAGTGTGTAAATGTTTTGGAAAATATGTATTGTAATTCCTCATGGAACGGGCTTCTAGATGACTTGTTCTGGCTAGTCTTCAGCACAAGCATAAATATGTTCGGATACTACTCTCAATTAGGATGATGGTGTTTGTGAAAACAGATTGCAGGGTAATTTCATGTTTAAAAATTCGAGTAAGAAAACTTGAACTAAAAAGCACTTATGAAGCTAATCTTAGGTATGGAGACAGTTATTTATGCAACAGGATGGATCTCAAAATTCCCCCCAAAAGTGTGGCAAACCGAGTTGAATAAAGTCGAAGATCTGGGTCAATTCTCGCTGCCCTCATCACATACATATTTTGGCAGTCAGTGTGTCCCATAGATCGCATATTGGAAGTACAACTAAAGAGTTGTACTCTAGCAGAGGTGAGGAAGAAGAAAATTTCTGATGTTGTATTTCATCGTAAGCTTAGGAAGTTTCTGATCTGGTGGTTCACTGGGAACACCAGGAAGCTGACATCAAACTGTAGCTGGAAAGCCCTCAGCCTCTGCCCTAGTAAGTCAAAAATCTCTCATTCTGAAAAATTAGGTCCTTTGTGTCATATTCAAAGAGCAGCTGGCTGAAATTGTTTACGACATTTCAGATAAAGTAGTATTTAAGCTAATGGTAAGAACCAAGAAGTTGGCCTGTGGACAGGTATCCCCCAGATTTGTTGTGCCTGTCAGTAATGGTAGGGCTTCCAGCTGTCTCTCTTGTCTTTGTGTCCCCTCGCTAGACCAACCTGAAGTCATAGTTCTTTGATCTGGTGTGTAAGGTGGGTGTGTGAGTCATTGGGAGAGCTCACTAAGTACTGGGAAACCTGGGGTGACCATACACGTTGTTAATTGGTGGACCGTATGCTTTGATGAGAATGTGTGTTACTTTCGACCTGACTTCAGTGAAACGTGCATGGTGCCGATAATATATGTCTATTGGGTAGTTTTTTACAATTCATTGAATCTAGCTACTGTTGTCATAATGGTCATTATTTAGGTCCAAATAGGAGAGTATCTGATATTGTTTAACTTGTCAGATACTGATTTTTTCATTGCTACATGCATTCATTACCTGTAACTTAATACTGGTTTTTTTTTCCTTTTCATTAAAGTGATATAAAGTGTGATGAAATGGTGCAAGTGCAGACACAGATGTGAATTTTGTCTATTACAATTAATTTGCATTTGTAAATTTGTCATGAAAGTGAAGAAATTCAAAAACCAATGCTGAGGTATAGCTGAGGTTTATCTGTATTTTAAAAGATACGTGTTAATATGAGCGTGAATTCTCAGGTATAAACAGGGATCTTATATTTAGTTTTTGCATTTGTCTGTGCAGGTTCGAAAGCATGTGAATGACCTATATGAAGACCTAAGAGATGGACATAACTTAATCTCACTTCTAGAAGTCCTTTCTGGCGACACCTTGGTAAGCTTTTAGATCATAATGCAATGGTTCCAGATTGTTAATTATGCATTTTCTCTGTTTGTTAACTCCTTGTGTATTGACTGCTGTACATTTCTTTGATATTTTCTGTAATCTCTGACCTGATACCAAAGACAGAAGTTGTATTTCTGTTGGTAAAATATGCTGGTGTGAATTCTTCGGGGAAGTGCAATCTGTTCTCTTCCTTTCTTGTTGTTAGTGAGACTTTCTTAATAGGGTAATGCACTATATCTTCTGTTCTTTCCTTTTCTTTCTGATTTTTGTTTTAACAAGTTTTGGATGCTTAATATCTTTTTGCATTTAAGGGAGTAACTTACAAATAACAAGGATAAAATGTCCCTGAAATTGTCTAACACACTCCTCAGGTGTCATTTCCTTTCTTTGTGAGCATTACTTCCCTTGCTTGGTATTTGTTCTCTTCATTATGTTCTTCTTTTCATGCTCTTCTTTTCATTTGTGGTCTGTCTTGTGTTTTTGCTGTCCTGTCTCCTGTCTGTTATATTCATTAGCCAAGAGAGCGAGATTTTTTGAAGACCTTACGGTTGGTGAGTTCAACAGACGCATGCGCAAATGAACAGCATGAGGATGTGGAGGATGAGGATAAGGGGGTAGGTGCCGACCCCCATAACTGTACTAATGTAGTGTTTGAAGTGTGGTGTTTGCTAATGTCAATTCTTAGTTTGGTGTGCTGCAGTAGTGGGCTGTAGAAAGGACAAAAGAACTTTTGTTGGTAAACCAGGATACCTGTGTTTATCGTGGAGGTATGGTAAAGAGAAATATTTATTCAGCCTTTTTGTGAGCAGCTAAATGAGAATGTTCAAGATTTCTGTTTGTTTTCTTTCATCAAACTATACAAAACCAAGGTGCAAATGTATACTGGACAACACTACCCCGATGCTGTAAAATAGTTGTTTTAAATAATAGATAGGGAAATACCACAATTCTTTTAAACTAAAACTTTTTAAAAAGTATTGTCCAGTATTGTCCATACAAAAGTAATTTCGACGAAGACTTGAAGGTTCTTCGTAGTGAAATCAATGGCAAAAATTGATTTGTCTTAATTAAAACACCAGTTTACTGTTCCCATGGTGTGTGTGCCATAATATTGGATAATACCTTGAAATAAGATAATTCTGTGCGCAGATCTGTTTGTTAGAATTTACCACACAGAGTAGTGATTTTTATCAAAGCAGGCAGATTAGAAGTTAATTGACAGCTTTGTGTTGTGGCTACTAAAAATACAGACAGTTTGCAGGGTTTATCTTTCTTGCAACAAATGCTGAATTATCGATTCACTATATTTTGCCCATCCAGAAGGGAAATATCTGCTTATAAAGTCTGAAGCACTGGGTGCTTGTAAGTCTGAGTGAGCTGTTCCCTGCCGTTTTAGAGCTTGCATTTCGGCATTTGCTAAAGTAACTCACTGTCATAGGGCTTGAGTGCCTCCCTGGCTCCCATGGGTTGTGCTGCAGTTGTGATTGCAGTGGAATTTGTGTGCTTTTTTCTGCAGTGCAGCATAACTCAAAATGCTGCATTTTTAAATAAAAAAATATTTCCCCTCTGAGATGCTAACTATGTATTTTGGGATTTACTATACCTTCCTTGTTGTGGAAAACCAAGTTCCAGGTCTGCAGTCCTTAATTCCATCTGTGGAAGCTACTTGATAGCAAGGCCTGTAATGCTTGATCCTGAGTTATTGGTGTGAAAAACAAGGGGCCAAATAGAAGATTCTGTAATGAAAATTAAAATCCTTTTTCTTTCAGTTTATGCTTATTATTCAACGTTATTTTCCTATGTTTTTTTTTGGCAAGCTGATACTCCAGAGGGGGAAAAAAAGGCAGTTGAGGAAGGCTTGGGCTTATCTGTGTGTTTCACAGTGATTGTCTGAGGAAATGCTCATATTCATGGTTGATCCCTAGCAATTATAGTCCGCTTCAGTTTATTGCTGTGAAAGCTTGTGAAAAATCTGAAATAAGGAAGAATAGAAGGACTTGGATACGATGTTGATGGTATAAATTTAACTGCTTTCCCATGCTGATCTGTGACAGCTAAGTATGTGTTTTCTGTGTGATTCTTCTTGGTGATTTTACACTAACTGCATGCAGTTTTGCCATGTTTCCATTAACACACCGCTCATTTTTATTTTACAGTTTCTTCTTGATAGCTTTGACTTTGCTTTGAGGGGAGTGACCTGTTTAGTTTTTTTCGTGCTTTAAAATGTTCTACCCAAGTCAAGAGTTTAAACTTACACTCTAGGACTGTTTATGTTATATTATTCTGTTTGGAGGAAGATACTCTTTATTAGATGCTTTAAATAAGTATGTGTAGATATCATAATGATTATGCACTCATACCATTAAGCCATGAGGTTCCATACAGAGGTAAGCTTTTCCATCACAGAGTTTACCAGAACAATGTAAAGGTCCATGACATTACTTCTGTTCTGTTTTGCTTAATACATTGTAAATATTTTATAATAATGTATTCCAGTTTAGCTTCTGTAGGCAGTAGCCCTCTTGGCCTAAATAGTACTTTACAGCCCGCATGGATCAAAGTTGCAGTTGGGGACCACTGATCTCTCTTGCCATCCATTGTACTAAAAAGTAACTACAGTTAAAATAAATAGTTAAAGCACACTTTTCCACCAAAGGTATTGACTTCATTAAAGCTGTAGTGCTTCAAATGCTCTACATGGTATCTTCTAAGTCAGACTGTTTGTTCTTCTGTCTGATGAGAAAATCTCACAATTACTGTTTTCCAATTGTAGCCCCGAGAAAAAGGTCGGATGCGTTTTCACAGACTCCAGAACGTCCAAATTGCACTTGACTATTTGAAAAAGCGCCAGGTATGATGAAAATAATAAAAAAAAGAATTAATGAAAATTTTGTCACCTGTAGCTAATAAATAAAAAAATTATCCTGCTTTGTCTCTTGTGCATGTTGTGTAACAGCTGTTTGTGTAGGCTTAGCTTTATATCATGCTTGAGACGGTTAAGAGAGATGTGGGAAAGGTAGTTTTATGCCACCCTTCCCTGAGCAATAACGACACATTCCATGTGCTATATGCTGTTAAAGAGGAGAAAATTATGGGTGAGATCCTTAGGAGTTGCTTATAGCAAATTTAACTGTCTTTCTTGCTGCCCAGACGCTAGTTGGTAAGAAGTTTTGTTCACAATCTAATTTTTAGTGCAAAATGCCAATTCAAATATATTAGAATGTTGTGTGGGAGTTCCTTGTTTTGATTGTATTTGTTTTGGGAAAACTTTCTCAAACTTTGATCCTGATTAAAGCAGAACTGGTCTTTTTAGACCAATTAGAAAGGTGTCAGAGCCGCCTGGGGACTGTGGAAGAGTCAGGCTTAATTTCACTTGTATCTCCTTTTAGCTGATGTATCTCCACACTGTTGCATGGTTTTCTGCTACTATGAATTTCTTTCCATTTTTCAGTATCTTTTAAACACTTACAGAACTCGTGCTTTCTCCCCTTACAAAATGGCAATTAAAAAAATGCCAACACGTGTTAGGAAAAACTGTTCCTCCCTATCCATCACATCCCAGTGAATTGACACTGAAAATCTTTCTGATTGGCTGATTTAAAAAAAAAAAATTGTTTTTGCTACTTCAATAGTTTGAGAGAATATGAGGTAGCAAACCATAAACAGATACGTAGTTTTGTTATGAAACCAGATGTCCTTTTGCATTTTGAGAGAAATTTCAAACTTGCCTTTCGGGTCACTGGATGGTGTGTTTGCATTGAGAACTCAATCCCCCTTTGCTGAGTTCAAAGCAAACTTTCCCTGTTAACCTAAGTGAGACACTGAACAAGTACACTACAAAATAAATGAATGGCTACTTGACAGTCACAATGGCATTTTTATGCAGCAGGACCTCGGGACTTGTGCTGCACCATATGTATTAAAACGCAGGAGATGCAGGGCTGTGTCATCCTCATTTTTATGAACAAGCACATGCTGCTGTGGATTGTGATCTAAGGATTTTTGTGTTCTCTTTAGCCTCGTAGCTTTGTGAAGATGGCTGTATTCTAGTGTGCAAAATGCTTGTAGGGCTTTGGTCTTGGCAAATTGTCAGTGGGGCTTGCAGTTGATTAAAGTTTCAGCCCTCTAGTAGGTGTTTCTAAACTGTATTTAGGAAGTAACTTCCTCAAGTTGGCTGTATAACCTCCAAATACAATGCTTTATTGTGATTGTAGGGCAGAGAGATCCTATATATTGATAATTTTGAAGCCTGACTTGAGAAATAAACAAACAACGGACTGTGGAATACACTGTCTTTCTTGCAGAGAGTATGCTTTGGCTTTTTTTTCTCCCTCCAAATAGTTAAGATTATGTCTGCAGATCAAAAGAAGGACATGCCTTTGCTTGTTCAGTTGATAACAGGGTATATGTTGAAAAGCATGTGCATGTAACTTTACTAATGTAAGCACAAAATGTCTTTTAGCTGAGTCATCTTTAACTGCTAGACTATATGCATGCATAATACATATAGAGGAATTAAGTGTATCAATAAAATTAGACCAAAAAATGGAATTATTGAACTCTGGGTGGGAGTGTATGGGAGTGTAATAGCAGCTCTTTTTTTTCTTAACCATTTGCTTATAGCACTATGAATGAGTACAGCATCAGAAAAGATAATAATTGCTGTCTTTATTAAGTCATTGGTTGGCTTAACTATGTGATACTAAATTCCTAGTTTTATCAAGCCAGACCTGTGTTTCTCCTGCTGCAGAATTCTTGCTTCAGTACAGGAAAGTGTGGGGTGGAAGAATGGCAGCAATAACTTCCCAGTGTCAGTGCTGCCCTGGGGCTGATACAGCAGCTACAGATCATTATATTCATGTTGTCCTGCCCTGCTCTGTCGTGCCTTCCCCTTTTGACAAGAGCCAAGGCAAAGGCTATTTGGCATGGGGAACAGATCTGCCAGCCTAGTGACAGCTGAGGAATTTCCTCATCTCAGTGTGAGTGGGAGAGGGCAGTTCCTGGCAGGCCACTTACAGGCAGAATGCAATTCCATTCTGCTTTTGGGAATTAAAAAACCCCAGCAGAGTAGGCTCAGGAAGTGAGTAGTGTATCCTTTACAATCATGCCTGTGTAATGCAATATGTATTTGTGGCGTATTTATTTCAATTTTGCCTGTGTTTTCTTTCTGTGATGGCAGGTGAAACTGGTTAACATCAGAAATGATGATATAACAGATGGGAATCCCAAATTGACTTTGGGATTGATATGGACCATAATTTTGCACTTTCAGGTAAGCCTAGTTTTGCTTGACAGTATGTTTTCGGTCAGATTCTTGTGTAGTTGTGAGGAATGTCAGCTTAGACAAGACTCCATAGATTTTATCTCTTCTCTAATGTTTTTCTAGAGGTTTTGATGATCTGTCTTATTTCATGATATAAACTGAATCTCAAGATCTTATTTGCTAATTTCCTGTGTGTGGAGTGAGAGAAAAATAGCTTCTGTTTTGAACGCCATTAAAGACAGTAATTGATGTATTCCTTCCAGCATTTGGACATATCCTTCTTGTTTTATTCTACAGACTTCTTTAGATGAGCATTAAAATATATCAAAAAGTTTAAAATATTATTTTCGTTCGGGATCTGCTGCTATGAGTATTTTAGCAAGCTCTGCTCTCAGCCTCTTCTAGTAGTTCCTCCCGTGTCAGCATTTGTTTCTAGCCCCAGCGATGGAAGCATGGGTCACACTAGGTGGCACTCTGGTTGTTGTACACTGGTGGGATTGTGTACAGTATAATGCAGCCTTACAGTGTGTGGTGTTAAATTGCTCCTCAAAAGGAGGCTTGCATAATGGCCCTGGCTGTAGATGATGTAATTCAGATGACAGATAATTCCCATTTAGTGACTGCAGCATTGTTAGCGATAAACTCCCTGCTGTGCAGGCATTTTAAATGATCAGAAATTTGCAAGATCACACAGAAAAAGCATGGTTCACTTGGGAGTATTCCGCGCTGGATTTATGACTGAAAAAAAATTTCTTAAAAAACCCAGAAAGGCAGCTTAGGATGTGATGTGCCCTTCTACAAATCCTAATGAGGAGTAAAGACATGAATAGGGCCAGTGGGACCCTGATATACACAGGTTGCACATCTTAACCAGCACATAGAATAAAGCAGAAACCACTAGCAAGGACCTGGAGTTCCCTCAGCTCCTGTTGGCACATCAGTCTTTGCTCCCACATGGTTACACAGAGAAAAAAGGGCTAGGTTTAAATATATTTAAGCATGACATAGGGCATTAGGCTGTGATTGAAAGTTGCTCTATTTTAAGAAATAAAGTTTATTAACAACTTACTAATAGAAGCTGTAAGTGGAAGTTAAACCTTTACTTGATGTGTATTTTATATTTCTGAACCTGATTACTAGTCTTTTGCAGAATGAAATTGTTAGTTTTTCTCTTTAGGTGAAGCATGGGACATATGCCACAATTTTGGGTGCTTATAAAAATTTATGACTGTTAGTGCTGCCAGTTACAGTTGTAAAAAATGGATGAAAAGGAAAACCACTTTATATAAATTACCTTCTTTAGGTGAACTGGTGTGACAAGGATTTTCACCTACAAGGTAGTCAGGTCCATATGAAATATGTTGAAGCATTTAAATTGTTGCTAAAACTTCATTGTGTTCCAACCCAACTAAATGTCTGCAAGTATGATTCAGATCTCGTAGATCTGTCAGAGTAGACTATTTTATTTGGAGAGGAGCTATAATGCTCATCTAGTGTGACTGCCCGACCAATTCAGGGCTGACTGAAAGTTCAAGCATGTTGCTTAGAGCATTCTCCAAATGCATCTTAAACAGTAACAGGCTTGGGACTCGACTACCTGTTTAGGAAGCCTGTTCAAATGTCTGGCCATCATCTAGGTAAAAAAATGCTTCTTGATGTCCAATTCAAACCTCCGTGGCACAATTTGGAAGTATTCCCATGTGTCCTGTGACTGGATACCAGGGAGAAGAGAATCAGAATGGTTTGGGTTGAAAGGGGACCTTGAGAATTACCTCACTCCAACCCCTCTGCTGGCGGCAGGAACACCTTCAACTAGATCAGATTGCTCAGAACCCCATCCAACCCATCCTTGAACACTCCTAGGAATGGGGCATCCTAACAACTTCCCTGGGATCTGTTCCATGGTCTTCCCAGGACCAGAGGAGAGGCTGACAGGTCAATAGTTTTCAGCGTTGTCTTTTCTTCCGTCTCTAAAGATTGGTTCCCTTTTAAAGACCTCAATGCCTCCCTCTCCAGTTCCCCAAAGAGCAATGAGGCCACTCTTCAGCCTCGCTTTCTCCAAACTAGACAAACCCAAAGTCCTCAGGTGCTCCTTTTAGGCATGCCTTCCATCCCTACCACCAGCTTTGCTGCCAATCTCTGGACATATTTGAGGACCTTCTTATCCTTCTTAAACTGTGGGGACCAGAACTGCACACAGTTCTCAGAGTGAGGCTGCACCAACTCTGAGTACAGCAGGATAGTCACCTCTCCTGACTGGCTGTTCGTGCTGTGTTTGATGCCCCCCAGTATGGTGTTTGCCATCTTGGTGACCTTTTTTTTTTTTCCAAAACAATATCTTAAAAAATTGGTGAAAAAATAATTTTAAGAATAATTACTGGTGCTTGACTAAATATTAAACCTCATTAATAAATACGAAGTAACTGAAGAACAGGTTGCTTAAAAAAACATATTCTTTTTGTTATTAATGGCTGCAGTACCTACAGTGAATGCAGAAGGGATTTATAAAGTGGTGTAAGACACATACCCTGCACTAGTCTGTGCTTGCATGACATTTACTGCTGTGCTACTTGCTGTGAAAAATATAGCAATTTGGTGTCATTGACACCCATATATGGCCACTTCGGGTTCAGAATGTGAAGTTCCAAAGAATGTGCATACTTAGACTTCAAGTGGTTTTTTTTCTTCAGTTAGATTTAAAATAGGGAAAAATCTGAACAGAGAGGTGTACCAGTGGAGTCTTCACCAAGGGCTAAAGCTTTGTGATAATAACTGTGTTTATACATGGAGTAACCCTATAGTTGTCGAGAAAGTTGTGATTAGATTCAGTTTAAAGTTAAGACACCTAAATCCGGGTGTTTATGGGGAGCTATGTTCTTATGCAATTGTCTAAGTTGTCCCTTTAATCTGATAATCAGAGTGATAGAGGTTTAGTCTATACAGTTAGTATAGCCTAGACAGTGAGTCAACTCACTGGCTATTAGAGGTTCACTCCACTCGACTAAACATAAACATCTGTGGTGTTGGAGATTTATGAGACACCCATGTGAGTATGAGAAGCATGACACAGATCTTCTGGGAAACTCACTCTCATCTGGGAATACAGATCAGGCAGGATAAACTGCTTCTTAAACGGTGCTAAGCATGTTTAGAAACGGATCAGAGGCCTGGAGGGCTAGGCAATATGGAGGGTGAGGCTGATGGAGCAATTCAGATCACTTGAAGGAGATGCCTAGAGCACCTACGGAGCTATTCCTTGTCCAGCATAGTTGCTGTGTGTGTTCTGAGATGACACTTCATATCCAGTAGCACAGGCAATGGGAGGGAAGCAGGTTTCCTTAGGTCTTGAGATGTTTATGCCATCTCCATGTGGATATCTCAGGTGTCTCAAATATTCTAGATGGTCAATTGACTTTCTTATGTCTCTGCTTCAGGGTGTGAAACATTGCTGTTGATTGTACTAAGTGGATCCCCAGGGTTTTTGATTCAGTCTCCTAAAGACAGGTGGCATGAGTGATATCTGAGGTGTGCTAGAGTATGCAGGACATATGTGTGGGGTTCTCTGATGAGACAGCACACCTGTGAGAGAGTCATGATCTTCCGGGTCTGCAGCTGGAGGCCAGCTGGGATATTGCAGGATATCTCAAAGAGCTCCAGAAGCTCATGTTGAGGAAACTAAATCCTGCCTCCACTGTATAAAGTGGTCTCTTAAAAATGTAGCCAGTGTGTAAACATGAGTATCCAGACACCTAGGTGGTGGAATTTTAACCTGAATCACCCCTTAATTTTCCAAGCATTTGCAGAAGTCGTTAATTTCTCAGAGAGCGTAAGAGGCTGTTTTCTGTGGATGTTACTGGCTCTGCTACACATCAATTGTTTGTGTTCTAATAGCACTGCAATCTGGGAAGTAGTCAAGATGCCAGGGATTTTTTCTGGCTGTTGTTTGTGGCTTATTGTTTCTCTGAGTCATGGTACTTATCTAGAGGATATTATTTCCTCAAAATAGAAAGTCCTTCTGATTATTGGAATGAATTTAGAAATGATTTAGGGGAAAGACATGATGAAAAAAAAAAAGATAATACACATTTAAGGATTATGTTTCTCTTGCATCTGAATTGTATCTAGAGATGGTTATGGTTTTGTGAATTGGTACCCATAAGTAGATAAATATAAATGTTATTCTGAGTTACAGCACTGACTTCTGCAGCTACACAAGTCCAGAAAGTACCCATTCTTCTGTGTCCCAAGTAATTACATAAGAGGTACTGAAAAGCTGGAATGGGAAATCTGGTGGATTATTAAATTGAGTATGTAAGAAAATAATTTGTTCTGTGGGTATTGAAAAACCCCAATGCATGTATGTTACTAGGATTTATGCAAGCTTTCAGTGTACGTATTTCACATGCTTTTAATAGTAGGTGGCTTAGCTTAAACTCAGTTTCATAATGTCATAACTGTTATAAGTTATTTTCCTGGCACCTGTAGAACATGCTAAATCAGATTATAGTATTTGGTATAATCATAGGCTGTATGTATAAATATCCAAATTAATACTTTAATGGACTCCTCCTTCAACATCCAATACATTTTCACTGGCAACATTGGAGATGAGCAACTATAAATGAAAGCAGCCTTTGTCCTCATAAAGTCATCACAATTTTAGTAAGATTTAAATTCTGTGAAAACTGGTGATCATTTCTTTTCAAACCACTGCAAACATTCTTTAACAAATGTTAAATGTTTAAAATCACTTGCAGTTGGTTGAAAAAAGCGTGCTGAAGCAAAGCAAAACTTTAAACTTTGAACTTCCATCTAGCTAAAATTAGGCCTTTGTGAACTTAGGCCTTAAAAAATTCCGGAAGGTTCTAAGTCATGACTCAGTAGACTTTTTCTATTTCAGTTTCATCATCATTTTGCAGCTCAGGAACTTCCATTAAACACTTTTTGTTCCACTCTTCCCTGCTTTTTGCTGTCAGACCTCTGCAGGATGCTGTTTTCCAAGGTTCTGGTCAGTGATGATTTTGTCCAGATGTTACAGTACTGTCCAGCCCTCTCCAGCCAGATGGGTACTTTCTCTCAGGCCTCCTTCGGCACATGTAACCTCTTTACATTTCTCTTGCCAGCCAGCAAATACTTTTTTTTCCTGCTGATGCCCCATAGACTTTTAAGAAAAAAAAATTTTTGATTAGTCTGCCCCCAAGCAGTCTACAGGCTGTTGATTTGGTCCAGCATCAGCAGTTAAACATTGACCAATGCTGGTGAAAGGGTGAGACAGGTGGATTTGTAAGGCTGTGACCTTCATGCCGGGTGGCCAGAGGAGGAGGCAGCTCAGCTGTGGTAGCCCATTTCAGTAAATGATGTGCAGAAGACAGAGGGATGTCCCATGGTAGGGCTCACCATTCAGTAGACATGCTGCCTGCTTTCTTGAGGTGGCCATGTGCAATCTGGAGAGCTGGGTCTGGCCTTCAGTCACTGTTCTCCTGGCAACCATTCCTGGTGCTGCCAGAGCTGTGTGCCTTGCAGCCCAAGGATTGATATTTATTCTGCCTCTGCTTTAAAATAACCAGAACAGTTTGAGATCTGATCTTCTCAAAGATTTAAAAATGGAGCTGTGTGGCCAGTTGTCCTGTCTGTGGCTATATGTGATTTTAGGATAAAGTGTATTCCACATGGTAGCTGCATTAGCCAATGTCATTAGCAGCAGCATTACCTGTCCTTCAGCATTTGTTAGGGCATGCTTCTGTGATGTTTTATTTCTCAGCTGAACTCCTAGTTATTTATTCTGGAATTCTTCAGTGATTTGTAAAAAAAATTGTAAAATTCCTAAGTCTTAGGTAAGAAAATGAGTGCAGAATTCTTGAAATTTCTGGGACTCATCTGAATCACAACAAGGGTGAGAGAAGCGTGACGTCTCTGTCATTAATGCCATAAAACCACCAATAAGGAGCAAATTCCTCTTTTTGTAAGCCAACTCACTGGATATAAAACCTCTCCTGTTGGTGACTGTGACTTGGTGTAGTTGAACATCTCTTTCAGAGTTTGAGGAGTGGTTGCCAATACCGCTCAAACAGCTCCAAACATTTTGTTTGTGCTGGCAAGCCTTTATTTTTATCCTTGCTCTCTATCTTGTGCAACTTTAATTTTCACTTTCTCTTTGGCTTATGTTTATCTCTCTGTTATTCTGCATGTGACCTTAGGGCTGTGCAACAAAATGCTTGCTGGTTATCTGGTAAGCTGTTTTAGTACCGTGAAATGACATGTCCCATTTGTGCTAAACACTCCATTACTTCTGCTGTGTGGTATAAACACACTAAAAAGAGGGGAAAGGGATCTTAGATCCAGGAGTACCTGAAATGTATTCCCAGTAGGGTTTTGATAAAAGATACCTGGCATGGTCTGATTGGCAAAGTGGAATAACTTCTGTACAATAATTGCTAACTATATGAGACGAATGATAACGCAAAAATTAGCAGTGTACAGAGGGTGAATGGTTATCATCATTTTGCAGACAAACAAATACACAGACATTCCACAACATTGCAACTATATTGTGCACCTGTCCCGTGTTAAGAACATAATGCATTTCCCAGTCACGGACATGCTTGACAAATTACAGAAATCTGTGGTTAAATGCAAATACAAATCTGCGTGAGCTATTTCATGTTTCAGTGATAATCATTTGTTTTCCATGTCTTAATCTTAACCCCTTTGTTTATGATTAATCAACCTCTAAGACAAGAAAATTGCAGACAAGTGTTGGTCTAATTCTTTATTTAGGTTATATTTCTTAGGGGGTTTTGTGCCACAAAAAGTCTGTTGTTAATCTCCCCATAAAACTTTGCAGCATTGGCAAGTATAAATTTGTATCATTTACAGTTCTTGTTTAAAGAAATAGAGATGAAAAACCCAACATCAAGATAAAGAAACACAGGAATCCCTGGTAGTATTTTTAACCGCTTTGATCACCTGGATCTCTGACTTAAACTGGTGCTGACCTTCCATTCAGGTCTAGTCAGATTAGTCAGATGTCCAAGACAAAGCCCTTGGTGCAGTTGTCACTATGTTGTGGTGGTGCTCACAGGCTTCAGTGGTAGTCTCTTTCTTTTGATGCTTTAGGATATCATCTACCAATGCTGTAGCTGACAGATTTTAGAAGAAATTTCAGTTTCCCTCTCTTGAATCTCCAGTGTAATCCTGTTAAGTCTGTCTCTTTCCTTGCTGAGACCAAAGTTATGATTTCATAGAATTTCAGTTAGCTGAAAGGGGTAATTTTTTCTTTAGTTACTAGCACTTTCATTTATCATATTTGCTTATTTTGCTTAGGGTTTTTATATAAGAAACCCCGACAACAGATATAAATGCAGTTTATCAATTCTGTTGTCCTTGATCTTTTCTTTGTTTCAAGAGCATAAGTGATTTAGAAAGTTAAAGTGACTATAAAGTTACTGTTAAAGTTACTGTTTGGTTCTTGGGAAAAACAAAAGGAACAGCAGAAAGAAAAGTTAATAGAGAGCTGATAGCCTTCTCAGGAACAGCTGTGGGCGTTGTTAGAGTATTGTTAAGTCTCAAAAACACCTGTTTCTAGGAAGATAAAAAGGCATAAAGGCTACTAATCATCTGCAGAAGTATAATTGGAATGCATTTTTTCCTAGCTAATATTAAGAAATGGGTAAATTGTAGAGCTACCATACAATATGCTGAGATGGAAGAGACTCTTCAGGATCATCAAGTCCAGCTCCTAACCCTGCACAGGACACCCCAAGAGTCACACCACGTGCCCGAGAGCATTGTCCAAATGCTTCTCGAATTCTGTCAGGCTTGGTGCTGTGACCACTTCCCTGGGGAGCTGTTCCAGTGTCCAAACATCCTCTGGGTGAAGAAGCTTTTTCTAATATCCAACCTAAACCTCCTCTGACACAACTTCAGGCCATTCCCTCAGGTCCTGTCACTGTCACCACAGAGAAGAGATCAGTGCCTGCCCCTCCTCTTCCCCTCACGAGGAAGTTGTAACTGCAGTGAGGTCTCCCCTCAGTCTCCTCTTCTCCAGGCTAAAAAGATCAAGTGACCTCAGCTGCTCCTCACAAGACTTCCCCTCCAGACCCTTCACGGTCCTTGTGGCCCTCTTCTAGGACTAGCTGCAGTTACACCAGGTGCATTCGAGTAAATTGACCTGGAATATGCAGAAATAGGGCAGGATTGCTGGGAACACTGATCTTGTAACCAGTGTTTTAGAACTGATTCTTGTATTTTTACAATCTCTTTTTTTTTTTTTTTAAATTCTACTTCAGAGGCACCTGATTTTTTTAAAAATTGAGTTACTCGTAAGAAAAATAATCAAAATTTTAGGTATGAATGAAAGAGGATGTGCAAGATCAGGGATTCTATTAATTATTGATTGCAGTACAAAATGTAATTGTCACCTGTAAAATAACAATATGTGTTTCTTCTGACCTATCTTGAATTAGATATGATTTAACTTTTTTGTGACAGTCAGTGTGCTACTGAATCTACAGGATTTTGGACATAACAGAGTGTATTTTAGGGACATTTTCTCTTTGAAATAAGGTGCTATTGTGCTGACTGTTAAGCAGATGTAAACAGTTTAAGGAAATACGTATCAAATCACACTCCAGTAAAGCTCAGTAAAATAATATAGTACTGTTTGGAAACCTTGATACCCACGTGTATTAATTTAAAAATGCACTTGCATTGAAAATTTAAATTTGCAGTATATTTAAGGAAATTCTTACCCCATGTGAAATTTGCAGAGGAAGAACAAGATTAGCAGTGTACTTGTGGTAGGTTACTTTAATACATTTTGAATTAGACAGCATGAAGATTTGCAGTTATTCATTCAAATGCTGGACACTTGTCTTTAATATCTTACATAATTTCTGCTTTATCAAGATAATACTTTTAATATATATTATAAGATTATTATACTATGATCTGTTTAACCATGTATTATTACTAGGCATCTTGTTGTTAAACCAGAAACTATATCTGTGAAATGAAATCAGCCTTGGCCTGTTGCACTGTGAAGTCCTGAATCATCTTTTCTGATGAGACAGAAGAAAGAGAAGTATCTATTTAGGTGTTAAAGCTGGTTTTTTGTACAAACACAGGGCTGTCATTTAGAAAGATTTTTTTTTTAATGTGTTTTTCTGTTAATTACGGGGTGGGGGGCATGTCAGGACCCAACACAGACCCACGTGGAAGTGTGCTTTAAAACAGTAAGTCCTCTGGCCTTAGCTGAAAGTCACTTTTCGAAAGTAATTTTTCTTAGCAGACTAGAATACAACTTTTTTATTGTGAGTAAAGAGAGCAGATGTCACAAGTGCACCTGTATGTTGAGCATGCTACAAATGCAAGTACAAATTGAGGCTACGAGAGAGTGCAGTCATAGAATAAGTGTCTACTTTGAAAAGAAACACGTTAGCATTATGTCTGTACATAACTGCCCATCTGTCACAGTGTTCTGTGGTGTTACAGTATAAAATTTTCCAAGCGTTACTGTCAAATTTTACCCCAGTGCCTTGAGAGTAGTCAACAGTGATCAACTGTATCCTTGGAAATTCTTTGGAGGCTCATCCTAGTTGTTTGCTGTATTATTCATTCTAGATCCTGTCAGTAAAATGTGGAATACTTCACATTTTTTTAGAGGAGAACTGGCCTCTAGGGATAAAGCTTCAGGGCCTCGTTATTGCAATTCCTTTCCAAATAAGCAAGGGAAACTCAGTGGTAACACCTGATAATGCCTGGCAAGTCGCTCTGTAATTCTTTCTCTGCATGAGAAACCATACACATCTGTCCTTGATGATGTGTGCTGGTTTTAGTAGATTTCATATATCCATGACAAAAACAGAGAGGAAAATTAAAAAGATTTTTCCAAACAAAGCATACTAGAGATTATACTTGCTTGCACTTTAGAAGCGTGTATTTCTACTTAGTTTTAGGTATAGTTAGATGCTTCTTGGATCTTATGTTCAGAGCTACACAGAAATGTCTTACAGGAGCATGGGAGGAGGATAAAGCTCCATTTTTATAAACAATAATCTTAAGGTCAGTTTTCTGGATAGATTGGCTTTTATGATTTTTTTCACTTTCATCTGCCAGAAGGTTTAACCCTGCTGCAAAGTTTCAGCCCCAGTACACAGTGTCACTGCCCTGAGCAAGCTGTTGTGCTTTTATAATGGCAGTGAAGCAGCAGGTTATTTATAGCTGACAAATCAGTGAAAAATCACATTAGCTGCTATGAAAACTCTACATACAAATAAAAACTTGACCCCCAGCAAGCTGTCAGAGCAATTTTTGATCCTTTAGTTTAATCTTCCCGTTTGTGGATCATTAGATAGGTAATAAAAACGTATGAAGTGCAAAACAAATCTGCTGACTAAATCCTTGCTATTTACTGTGCTGCTTGCTTTTGGATTTGGAGTGTAGCTAATAGTTTCAAAGGTTGCTACATATTTTTCTGCTTTATCTTGCTCAAGTTACTGAGTGAAACGGGGAGTTAAAATGCATGTGAGAAATTTCTATTGCTCATAAATGCTATGTCATCTCTGTGAAAGGCAATCAGCATTACAGCCCAACGCTGGAACAGTGATGTTTATTTAAGAGGATTGGTGGCCAGAAATAAGCCACAGTGTCTAATCAGACACAGGCCCTGCCTGGGCACCGAGCCACAGTGTTTATTGCGTGTGCATTTCTCATAAGCAAAATGGCTACGTACTGAGGCGAGTGGATGTGAAGTCTGGAAGAAATTACGGTGGAATCGGCAGTTCTTAACTTTCTGAGGAGAATTTAAGTGTATATAAATATACGGGAATGAATGAAACTGTGTAGCTGTGAGTTACAGACAGCCAAATGGGGAATGTCTGTGGATGTGTGAGGGCTGAAAAGGAAGAACAGTGTTTAGATCCTGCCAAAGCTCCCTTAAGTCCAGATAAACATTCCCCTGGAAGAAAATATTTCAGAAGAAAAAGGAGAAAGAAATCAACTGAGGAGGGATCAGATTCAGTGCACATTAAAGAAAGTGAAGAAAAAAGACCGTATGAAGTGGAGATTTCAGAAAACAGCAAGATTCATCCCAAGGGTGTGGGATTGGCCGACTTCTTTCCCGGGAGAGTGACAGTGGCTGATAGTGCTCTGCCTGTGAGTACAGACCTTTCAGTTGATATTGCTAAAGCAAAAGTTTTCTCGGGAGAAGGAAAAAGTGATTCTCTTTGTGGGGAGAGCTTTCATGGTGATTATCAGAGGCTCGGCAAGTCTGATGAAACAGACACATGGTTAAAGAAAGAAGACAAAAGGAATTCAGAGAAACACTGTGCATGGAAAAAGAAATATTCAGAGGATGATAACAGGAGAGAATTAGCATTCCTGAAGAAATCCAGTGATCTTTGTTACAGAAAAGAAACTACCTTGGATTCTGATACCCACATTTTAGGCAGACAACATGAAGGAACTGAGTCAAACATAACTTCTTGCAGAATCCTTGAAAATGTTTCAGAAAGCAGTAAATCTGAAAAGTTGCATCACTTTCTTTCTAAAAGCAAAAGTGATCCATTACTTGAACAAAAGTGGTTTTATCCTGATGCTGTAGTTTGCTATTTGCCAAAAGAAAAGGCATTATTTAGCAATGCACCGAACAGGAGCAAGGTAAATGTTTTTATACAGTACATTATCTTTGAAAGTTAGCTTAGAATAAATATTTGATACTTACTTGAATAAGTATTTTTTCTATTACAAAAATACCTTCACTTTGGTGTGTCTAAACCTTTTACCCATGCTATGATACTACAGCTATTTGTAGGACAGAAGACTACACTTGATCTTTTTCAAAGGCTGTGTAATAACTCTATACTTTAGGAATGTTGATATCTTCTTGTGCTATTTTTCTCTCTGGAGTTTGATCTGTTCCCTAAATTACGAAAGAGATTTTAATGTTAAAATGTTGCTAGAAGGTGGAGTGAATTTTAGAGAGATCTCATTCAGTATCTACAGTAAATTTTCTTACCAGCTCTTCATGGTCTTGTAATTCCTTTGGGTCTTGTATCAGGGAAAGGAATATTTCTAATTCTTTTCAGTTATGGTCAGTAGGAACTGACGAATGATATAGCTATGTAGGCAGCTTGAAATAGAGTAAGTGAACATTAATCATGTTAATAGCACTCTACACTTCTTTTAAAGGATCTTTCCTCCCCAACTGTCTAGATGACCTATTAATATTAATTATTGAAATTCCATTTTCCTCTGAGGGTAGGGTTATTTTATTTTTATAGTAAAAGAAACGAAAATACAATCTTAGTTGCAGAATATCTGAAGGAAAGCAAATTTTTGGTAACCGTGCTTACCAACTGAATCCACATTTCCAGTTTTGCCCCACTCATCTTCAGGACAACCGAAATCTGTACATGTGAGTCAAATGCTGATACCAAGATCTGGTCCAAAACTGATTCCCCTTGCTCAACAGGGACACCTGAGCTTTCAGTTGAATGAACAGCGGGAATGGGCATATGCCAAAAGTATTCGTTCCAGCAAAGAGCTAACTAAATGTCTTTTGCTTATATAATTTACTTTTCTAACAGGAATCAAACAATACTTTGTCCAAGCTTAGTTTTTAAACATAGGTAACACACCCAATTACAACACACAGTACATAATAGTACAAATAACCTCCTAATACACATAGAGATCTTTGCCCTCTTAATCTTAGCTGGAATTCAGGAACAGCTTAGGAATGATCTTTGATTTGTACAAAACGCCACTGATGAGTAAGAGGGTATGAGGCCTTGTCTGTTCAGCTAAGCATCGCTGCTTTTTCCTGTATAATGAAAGTAATACAGCTTCTAATACTGCTGCACTTAATACTCCAACCAGGTCTATACCTCTTGTTACCACAGAGGAAGGGAGAAAAAGGAAGATTTCTCTTGAGCATGCACATCAACTGATGCTGATAAAACACTGCATGAATATGAAACCTACTGACACATCAGGCTAAATGTCTCAGTTGCTGAAATGTTTGGCTTTCAGTTCAGTTTCCTTTTTCAACCCAAGATGCTCGGTATAAGTAATTTAAAGAACACTGAGGTTTGACCTCTAAACAAAACCAGGAAAAACTAGATTTCAGACTTTAATTACTGTACAAAGTCATAACCACTTTCCTTCTGATTGTTTTTGAGAACTAGGCAAGCATTTTAATGTCTTGTATTTCTGTCTGTTTTATACTAAGTGAAGCTGGTATTTATACAAGTTTGCAAAGGTCCAGTTACTGGCCTGAGCTGGTACACAAGGTTTGCAGTTACCAATCTCAGCTTTGCCATTTTCTTTACTGCAGTTACAGAGATCCGTAGCCTTCCCTCACCTTGTCAACTTACCCATGATGTAATGTACTGTCAGCTTACACAGCACCTCAGATATGGCTGATAACTGAAAGCATGTTGGCTTTTCAAAATGCAAGGCAGACACCAGAGGCAACTTACAGTGGGATAATTTGCACTGTAACAGAGATACGACATTTTACTCTCTGAAACAGTATGGTCCCCTCTACTGAAATATATCCTTTGAATTTCTTTCTGTGGCAAGGTTTCTCATGCATGTAAAAAATCATGATGTGCTACTTCATTACCTCTGTTTTCCTGATTACAGAACTCAGCTTAGAGGGATCTACTGAAGCGTTGCTCCTGGCTACTCATTAATAGCTTTGAGAGAAAAGTTACTCTCTTCTGAGGCCTAGTGAGCATTTCTCAGATCATAGTGTGGCCTGAGAGGGAGACAATACACCACCACAATCATGCATCTCTAGCCTGTTATATACTTTTGTGCAGTTTAGTACATTATGTCAAGTTTAGACGTGCTTCAAAACATTTAGGTTAAGATGGAATCAGAGGGAAGACTTCTTACTATCTGTATGAGTCTTGCTCTTCTGTTTGCAGTGTGAAAATGAATCACAGAAATCCAGCATCACTGTTGATCTCTTGGAAAGTCTTCTCCACTGTGCTCTGCTCTTTGGGCTCCAAACTGCATCACTAAAATCAGTGCAAGGAAAGAGCTTGAGGCTTTTTGCTGTTTGGATTTTGTATACTGTGTGATGGAGTGGGAATTTACAGGCTGAGAAAAAGCATGTGCAGTAGAAGAAGTGAACACATTCTCCTAGTTATAAGCAAGAAAGAGAGTATTTAGTGCCAGTTAAGACCTTGATCCTGAAATAGAAGGCCTGTTTAGAGAATTACCTCTGTTGCTTTTTCTTGCATAACTTTTAATTCACAGGCTTTGAGATGATTTGGAGAACTGGATCTCTGGCAAGCAACTGTTCAAACTCATGCACATGCTGTAATTCGTTCTTTCCATGCCTAAAGGAACAAATGTGCTCTAGTTAAGCAGTTTATAGTGAGTAAATGATAGACTTGTGGGATACGAAAGGTTCACACAAACTTTGCTTGGAATGGATTTTATGAGTACAAGATTTGATTTCCCCTTAACTTATTTTCTGTTCTAGTATTCTTAGTTTAATAGTCCTTCTGTTTTTCTTCTATGGGAAATGATGTTACAAATATTGATGATAATGCATAGTTGGTGGATAAGTATCTCTACTGCCCTTATGGGATTATCAAAGGAAAGGTGTGCTCTCCCTCTCCCATACACCTTACTTCGTTGTGGTAGTATTTTACTTGTTAAGAAGTTTCAAGTTAATAGGGCATCTTGCAAACTAGTGCCCATATTTGTAAGTGTGGTAAAATATAACCATTTGACTCACCATTTCATTTAATGTATTTTTATACTTTTAAAATACTAACTCAGTGCTTATGAAAAAGTCTGAAAAGTTAGCCTTGAAAGCTGAAATACTTTATTTAGAGAACAGAAGTGCTTAGGCTGTTTTAGGTCTCAGGCTGATGTTAATGTTCACCTGTAGTGAAATGGGTGACCTCCATGAATGAAAAGACTATTCCTTTTTCTTCAGATGGCTAACTAGGGTGATTGGAAGATTTTGGATCAAAAACCTGTTGATCTTTGTGTGGTAAATTGAATTAATGTTTTGGCCATCCCAAATTCCAGCTATGAGCTTCCCTAGTGGTCATGTTCAGAGTAAAAGTTCTCCTTGTGTTTATGCCCATGTCTAAAATGTTGTTTATATCTAAAACCAGATGCAAGTACAGTCTTCAGAAGTTACCTTGATGTTTGAAATGACTTGTTTCCAGAGGAATCTAATGTGCACTCAAACATGCTGAATTTGCACTCTCTGCAGTCTGAAGTGTACATAGCCATCCCTGCTCAATTAACCGTGAAGGAGGCCAAGGGTTTGAGCTTAGCAGTAAGGAAGGGCTATTAGCAAATTGCATTGTTAGCTTGCTCATGCTAGAGGATATTAAAAAATCTAATAATTAAGGATTACACACAGAGGACTTTCTGAAAATGACAGACAAAAAATATAGGTTTGGGTTTGTGAGGTTTTTTTATACTAGACATCTGGCACTTCCAGATGACATCATCTCTTTCAGAAGCGTTGTCCGGATAAGCAGTAAATGGTTGACTTCATTTATATTGTGATCTGGTTGTTCTGCGATGAATAGAAACTAAAGCTACTGAAAAAACATTTAGTTTTCTTTCTTGCTTTGAAATACCAAACAATTAAGCTACCCACAGAAAAAAAGTCTTACACTACAGCTGAGTTCCCTAGATTTTTACAAGAAAATTTTCAGAGTGATTACAAGTTGGTCTTTTGCCACATTGTACTTTCTGTTGTTCTTTTATACACAACTCCGTGTATTGTGTACACATAAAATCTGTATTTCATTCAGTAAATACTCTTTGCAGGATTTTGATACCTAGAAACTTACATATGATCACAACTGCTTGTGTTCTCTACTATGTTTTGAAAAAAAAAAAAGGTTTTTTTTTAAAACCTTCTGTTTGATCTTTTTAAAAATGTGCTGAAGCTGGAGACAATAGGATGCAAAAAAATGCTTGTTAGATCTTCAGAGGTTATTTAGGGGCTAGTTGAACAGTTAAAACTGTTTTGCTTTTTAGCATTGGTGTTTATTTTTTTCCCTTACCTAGATCCAGCAGATAAAATGCCTTGTGATAAATATCTGAAGAACTGCATTCACAACTTGTGATTTTGTGGTCACTTGAATAGAAAATAATGTAATTTTTCTATCTACATTAAATTTATTTACAATTTTCTGTATAGGTGTAAATGCTCATCGTCATCTGAAAGTATGAGAGGTGGTAAAGCAGAAATTGCAGTGAGCTCCATTGCCCTGACATCTCTAAGGCTCTTCCTTTAGTTCCCTGCTTCCTAGTGCTTCCCACCACCTTGTCTTAGGCTGTGACATAGCAACATCAGTAGGCAGGCTACATATTTTTCTTCTTGGCACTGTGTTTTGTGTGGCTCTGATGTGAGAAAACCCCATAATTTCCAGCCTAGCCTGTTGGAATTCCCCCCGTCAGAGCCCAGACAGAGGACACCTTTGTGTGCAGAGTTTCTGAGGCCAGGAGACATTGTTATGACCATCCCATCTGACCTCATGAATGCAGCTGCCTGGTCTACACTAGAACAGGGTTGCTGGAATTGGCACAGCTCAACTGAAGGCTCGTTTGCACCTCACTCCAGCACCCAGAGTTGTTTGTGGTCAAACCTGCCCTGAGCTGCAGCCTCGGGCTGGCTCTGGAGCCAGAGCAGACCTGTGTCTCCCTGCAGTGCTGGCTGTGTGCCCGTGGGGAGCAGCTCTTCCAGGGGGGCTCACAGAGCTGCTTCTTGTCTACCCACAAACTGAGGCAGCCCCAAGCCTCTTGTCTCTGCCCAGGCAGTTCTGCCTGCTTTTTGTAATGGCTGAGCTACAGTATTCAGGTCCTTATACAGTGCCTTGTATAGGTTCTGTGTAATTCAAGATAACACCTTATATTGTCTCTTGTTCGGATAAGTGGTTATAGGCAGTCACTTACAAAAATGTCAACATGCCATAGCACTTTTCTTTGTCAAGGCACGTCTTATTTTTCTTCCTTTTTAGAGTTTACATTTACCTTTAGTACAATTTCTGTAGCATGAGGTACAAACTATACATGTACAAATTAGCGAAAAGTCTGCTTCATCTTTATGCTGTGGTAGTTTTCTAAGGAAACTGACTGAACCTCATTAGGAGATAATCCAATCTACTGTAAAGTAGTATTTGAATGTAAAATTCCCAATACTTTCCCGCGTTCTCTGATACGGGGTTGGTAATCCTTAGATAACACAAAACTGAACCTTCTTGATCAGACAAAATTTTTATTTATAACCTTTTAGTCATTCCTAAAATACTTGTCAGAAAATTTTGCCTTAAAACTATTACTATCAGTTTTCCCTTGGAATGACTGAGTTAATTTTGTTACTAAATTCCATAACATGTACTACAAATTAATGTGTTTTAAGAGAGGAATTTCACAGCTAAGTAAATTATGAATAATATAAATATGGTTATTGTATAAGTGTAACTATATACATATAAAACATATTGCATTTTATATATCCTTATATAGCATTTATATATAATAGATATCGTACGTAAAAATAGATTGTATTACCAGCATAAAATAAACAGTTAAGTAGTTTGCATTATGCAATAGTTTTATATTGTCCCCAGAAATTAACAGACTGAGATCTGGCTAGCTGAAGAAAACTGTGAATTTTGCATTTCATATTGAAGATACTAAGAGTGCATAAGGATAAGACGTGAAAGAATATTACTACAGTACCTGAATAATCATTGAATTCATGTATGCAGATACCAGACAATAAGTTCTTCAGCAATGCAGAGTGATTTTCTGCAATATTTTAAACATTATTATGGATGAGATATAACTGTAATTTTTACATTAACTGTGTTTTAGATATCTGATATCCATGTTACTGGGGAGTCAGAGGACATGTCTGCTAAAGAGAGACTGCTCCTGTGGTCGCAGCAAACAACGGAGGGTTATGCTGGAATACGTTGTGAAAATTTCACTACCTGCTGGCGTGATGGAAGATTATTTAATGCCATCATTCATAAATACAGGCAAGTACTCTGTTTGCTCCCTTGGAAAATGTTAATCACAGCATTTTAATGTACAAAGAGAGAGGGCTCTATGGTTTTTGTTGTAATAGCGCTGCAGCTGTGGAGATGACACTGACTCTTCCTTGGTGATTTCCTGCTCTTTGCAGCCAAAGGATGCCTCATTAACCTTTTCATGTCCCTCCTTCCTCAGAGAAGTATTTCCAGGAATACTGTACGTATTTCATGGGGCATGTTCAAGCTGCTAGGAAGTGTGTTTCCAGAATTCAGTCTTCTCCACAGTCCCTTTTTGTCATACTGATACTTAAGTGTAGGTGGGGTAGAAGCAGAACCGATCACCAAAGTCCAGAACTGCAGTGCTGGTGAAAGCTGTTAACTATTGTGTGACCTGGGATATGTCTGACTTTCATACATATGAACATACTTTTACATACATATGTATGACTTTCCCCTTGAATGGCCCTGGAGTGCAGAGTTCTTCAGTGTTTATGTGTGGAGCCCAGACCCACTCTGAGATGCATTTCCTGTAAAAGGGTATTCTCATGGAAAATGTGACCAGCTGGCTTGAATGTTCTCAGTCTGAGAAGGCATTTGTGCTTTTGTGACCATACTCTTACAAAGTTAAGCAGACACTGTAGAGTCACTGGTGGCTGTGACTAGAGGCTAAAGGGTATCGGATCTCAACTTGAAATACAGCTGAAGATGTCTAGTGACAGGAGAGGATTTCTAATTCTGGATTCTAAGTGAGAACAGGTCTCTTTTGACTAAGCTGACTTTGGCATCAAGCTTGTCAGAGGAACAAGATCTAATTATTGATGTGCTCACTATTCCCTCTTGGTTGATGACATGTCTTCCTTATTGTGCATTTTTTGGTTCCTGAATTGACTAAGGAGGTTTGTGTCTAGAGGATCATGTGGGAGAGTATTCTGCCTACTGGGATAATTAGTGTGTACTGGTTTGTCCTTCACTGCACAAGGCTTTCTGAGTTTATCATACCACGTGTAGTTTGTACTGTATGCCCTGGAGCATATGATAAGGAAGTTTAAGAGTACGTGATTTCATTGGTATAATTTGAAGGAGTGTCCCCACTAAAGGCTAATTTGGTGTTTTTTCATGCACATCCAGAAAACAGAGCCTGGAACAGATTATTTTGTTCTTGGATTTCCTCTTGTGGGACCACTTGACCCCCCACAGAAGGAAGTCTAGGCAGACACAACATATATGTGATCCTTATGGGCATTAGGACACTAAAGTAAAATGGAAGACAGGTGCAGCCTTTTCCTCACAGGCTCAAAGGCTGTAAGCATCACACACAGTGCTCAAAGTCCCCGAGAAGCTGGCTGTGGCAATGCATATTTTCGTGGTAAAATGAAGCTGCATCTGAGTCAGTGAGGTGGTTTTCTGACTATGCTTCTGTTTTGGGTAGCTGGTCAGGGAGGAGGTGCATGCCAGCTAGAAAGTCTCTTTTAGTAACATTGGCAAGACAAAAGGAAATAGCTGGCAAAAGACAAGGCTGTTTTACTCAGGACAGAGCAGCCAAAGGAATGAACATAGCACAGGCAAGTATTTGAAAAAATAAACAATATGAAAGATGCAGAGGGATTGGAGAGAGAAAAAAAAGAAAGGAGTTTAATGAGACAGAATAATGGAAAATATTTCCCAGAGCTTCTTCAGATCCTTATATCGCCTACATAGAGCAGTGTAGCCTTTACTGCTCAAGCAGCTGGTAATCGTGGTACAGAGCAGTTAATAAATAAAGAAAAACCTGAATCCTTTCCTCCGGCTGTGCAAATGTTAATACCTTGGGATATGACTGAACTGCTTTGCTGGAACAGTGTTTCTGGCATTGCTCCGTGAGTTTCATTCACAGTGTTTCAGCAGGGAAGAACAGGCACCTTTGACTCGAGTGTGTTGCACAAAGCAAGTGATTCAGTGATTCAGGCTGAGGAGCAGAGTCCCCATTTTGTGTGCTTCTGTGCCAGTTTCCATTGAGCTTAACTTCCTTCTGTAAACATAATTTCACCTAAGGATTGTGCCCTTCTCAGGAATGTTTACCGACCTTATCTAATGTGTTTTTGCTGTGAGAAGTTACAGGTTTTTGGATTCCATTTCAGATGGAATGACAGTGAGATTCTTTCACTGATTTCCGTGGGTTTCTATGTTTCTTTCCTTTTCTGTTTTGTACCATTAAAACAGAGATAATAATTTCCAGATCCTGTTCTCAAGAGAGGAATGATCTTCCCAAACAGTCATCTGATATTTTTAACTATAAAATTTTATTCCAGAGACCTCTTTTAAAGCTTGGTTTGTCTTCTGAGCAATAAGTAGGTTAAACACCAAAAAATCTGCACAGTTCTGGCAGTGATTCTCCATTTGCTCTGTTTGTCTGTTTTAGTTTTATGGTCTGTTCTATGCTCCCAGTTTGTGGATCACAGGTAGTGTCAGGAGCTGGTCTGAGCATCCTGTGGATGCTGTATGCGCCACCAGGGTGGATGACCAGATGTGCCTGCTTGGGTGGTGGGGTGGGACCATGGTACTGCCACTGTGGAGTACCCGTATGGGGGCACATCTGTCAGTCGTGTTGCAGTGTGGCAGCACTTGCACCATGTGGGCTGTGCTCACTGGAGATACTTCTCTGTACAGAAACACCCTGGGTTGGAAGGAGAATCAACTCTGCAGATGCGGGGTGGGGCTCTTCAGGTAGGACACGACTTTCAGTCCTGGAAAGGATTTAATTGGGCTCAGACCTAATTTTAAGGGCATGACATTTAGTGCTATGACAGTAAAACCCAGAAGGCTCAAATACCCAGGCTTGTATCTAGAATTGCAGTTGTGCTGAGCCACCGCAAGCTGGACGTTGGATGGAGAGCACGTGCTTACCCATGCCGGGGCACAGCGGCCGGAGCTCCCAAAAGAGGTCCATCAGGGCAAGGCCTGGCAGCCAGGGACCGTGCACTGCCCCCGTCAGGAGCGGGCAGCCAGGGCGGCACCGGGGCAGCCCCAGCCCTGGGCTCTGGGACCTCCCTGGGGTGCTGGGGCTGGGCCTGCCCCGTGTGCTGCCCGCAGGTCGGCTGCACCCCTGCGGGGGCCGTAGCTCAGCTGCAGGCCGGAGGCCAGAGCAGCAGCAGCTGCTAGAGGACAGCCCTGGCTCACAGCCCTGGCACCGAGGGTGAGAGGCCTTCTCTAGATGCACCATTGAGAACACAAGCTATATGAGTCCAACGTGATCCCTACAGTCAGTGGTCCATGAGACAGGGAGAAGTTGCTGTCCAGTTCCACGTGACAGGACAGGAGTGGCAGGCCATAATTACCTCCTCTCCAGGCATAAGTGATTTTTTTTTTAAATTGCAAGTACGTACCAGCTTCAAGACTTCAGGAAATTGCTGGAGCTGTGAAGGGCTGGGTGAGGAGCTGGGCTGTGACTCAGCCGCCAGCAGGCAGGGAGCCTCTCCCTTCGACAGAACTGGCAGCCTGCCTGCTCTTAACAGCAGGTTAGAGTTGTTTCTTTTGGTTTTCTGTCTTCACAGAGGATCTTAGCACCTCTTAGTCCAAGCTAGCTAAGATTTGTGATGCAGAACTGCAGGAATAGTGCATGGAAATGCCATGTCTCCCTGCTCCCCCAAGAAGCATGTGAGATGCCCCATAAAGCTGGGGTTTCCCTGTCATGACTGACTGTCATACCCACTGCAGCATCTCGGTGGAGATTGGTGGTCCAGTGGGTGACCCAGGTTCTTCCCTGTCTCCCTGTGCCTCCTGCACCCTCAGCCGTGCTGGCAGTGCTCCACTTGCAGTGTCAAGCAGGGATGTGGGCAGTGGACAGGTGCTGGATGGAACACATGCACTGAAGTCAGTTACCAGCTCCCGTGAGCAAATGCATATACTTGTTGTCTGTCCTCTTGTGCAATAAGGATTTGGTTATCAGAACTTATCATAAAGGCCTTCAATTGCTTTCTCTCTTACTTCTATTAAGAGTATGAATGACTTGCCAGTGATTTTGTAGTGCTCTTTAAATTGAGGAAAGTAATTTTTGAATAATGGAAATGAGAGTAAAAAATTGCTCTCTTTGAGGTGTTTGGTTCTATATAGCACTTGATCTTTTTCCCACGACTAAATTTAGAAAAAAGTAATCATTTTTTCTGTGTGAAAAGATTCCTTGTGTTTTCAGCGGTTTCCAGTGGTCTGTGTTTAGAGGCTGAGATTGAATATTACTTAGCTGAACTTTTGAAGAATATACAAAGTTTCCATTTACACCCTGTTCATGGTTAAATCCCTGGGAACAGTGCATCACACTGACCTCAAGAACTGCCTTGGGGGGGCTCTGTTACAGGCCCTGGAGTTTGCTTTAATCGTGGAATCATAGAATAGTTTGGGTTAGAGGCACCTTAAAGATCATCCAGTTCCAACCCTCCTGCCATGGGCAGGGATACCTGACACTAGACCAGGCTGTTCAGAGCCCCATCCAAACTGGCCTTAGATGGGATGGGGCATCCACAACTCTGGGCAATGTGTTCCAGTGCCTCATCACCCTCACAGTAAAGAATTTCTTCCTAATATCTAATCTAAACCTACTCTGTTCTGTGGGAATACCTGTCCTTAAGTAGAAAGACCAAATCAAATTGTAATATTAAAAAGGGAATTTTAATACTGAACATTACCAGATTTGTATTTGTATTTAAGTATATAAGCGTTCACACAGTTTTTTGAACCTCCACACCTTTCTTCAGATGTGTGATCAGGCCTTTACTGAAAGCTACAGATACACCCAGGAAATTCAAGAATATGCTGTATGGCTCATCTGTTATATCATTTGCCTTTTATGGCTTAATTTTTCATTGAAGACGTATGTTATTTCATTCAATATGTTGTGTTGGAAGAAATCTGGCTTCAGGCAGTTTCAAAAGTACGTGATGTTTCTTTTGTGCCATCGTATAGTATGTAGCAAAGACCTGTAAGCCAGGCTTTGAAGTTGCAGACTGACTTTAATCAGGGTGTAATGCCCAGATTTTTCTGGAGATATTGCCATCTACACCCTGGGATCTTCATCCTGCAGCATTATCATCTCAAGTATTTCTAGTCACTAGGTTGTGTTTTGGGTAAATACTCTTGATTTAGGTTTTCTTTTTTTTTTTTATATATATATGCCTTTTGCCCAGAAAGAAGAAACACTAAATTTTTAGAACTGTATCCTGGTTATATCTCCTTTATATAGAAAAAGTTTGTTTCTGTAGAGAGTGAAAGCCGCTCTTCTTTGAGTAGGAGTCATATGCCAGATTGGAGCTAGTAATCTAAATTGTAGATCTACATTGCACTTGGCAGATGCATTTATTTTACAGCAAATTCAGATAAAAAGTTACACCAAAGTAGCAAAAGTGTTGTTTTGATCTCAGACTGCCCTGAACCTTTGGTACATAAGGACTACAGGAAATTTCAGTTAAAAAGTGTCTGAAATGGAATTTAAGAAATAGTAAAAGTAATAGCTGTAAGATCTACAGTTGGCACCGTAGATGCTTCATTAAAGGAAAATGGCTGCTAATATTCAGAAAACAGACATGGTCACAGACCAAGTCATCTTAGATTCTAAAGACAAAAGATGAAGTATAGAGGATAGGAAAAGATACCACACGTGTATGTTTTTTGTAAAAATGTTTTGTGTGCGCTCCTTTCTTTATACATTTTATTTTTGTATTCCCATAGCTTTATAGTAGAGAGTTAATTTTGATTTTACCATTTACAAAAGGAATTCCAGCAAAAGCAGTATGTTCTTGTGTAACTAGATAATAGCATTTAATGAGTAGCCTTAATGGTGCCTGTATGGTGAAAAACAGCATCTGTTCAGGAAGCCCTGCAAGCTCAGTTCCCAGATAATCACGTTTTTTAAGTTCTAGTCTCAGGTGTTAGGTCTGTTCTAGTAATGAAATGGGTCCAGCCCCTGCTTTCCAGCCCTGAGGGTAAGTGGTACAGCAGGGCTTGTTGTCTGCATGGCTGAACTCCCCCTCTGCCCCCCACACAGGGTGCAGCTCCTTCAGAGCAGTCCTGGGTCAGTGCTGTCCCTGGAATGGGGCTCATGTATTGCCTGGGAGAGAGTGGTCACAAAGGGCCACAGTCATGCTGTGGGAAGGACCAATAACTAAAGATTGTGGGCCCTCCCTCTGCCTTCTGTACACTCAGGTATGTCCAGTTATGTCTGGGCTTCTGGGTGAATTTCAGCAACCATGCAAAATGTGAAAGACTGGTTAGTAGAAAAAGGGATAAAATGTGTTCAGGTCAGACAGCAGTCTGACAAGCCAAGCAGGACTGTAGTATACACATGAAAGGTTTAAGAAAAGAAAACAAGTGGGATTATTTCATGTAAGGCTGTACCAAGGCTTGCCGAGACCATATGCAGACAGTTGTCTCTAAATTTTGGCACCACCTAACCCTCCATAGAGGGAAGGTGGTGATAGAGTTAAAGGGGTACATTTTGAGCACAAGAAGAATGTTTTTACTGTATTGTTAAAGAAATACAGGGATCTGATACAGAGGAGCCTTTGTTACTGGTAAACTTTGTGCAAGACCTTAATGTCTGTAGTTTTAAGTTGCATACAATGTAGAGAGTGAGTGAGGAGATGGCTACTATTCCCACACGAAAGAGAAGCAGAGGCTAACAGTGACTGCATGCAAGAAGCACTGAGTGCTTCACGTGGGAGGAAGAGGAATAGAAGCTGCAGTGTGTTCCCAGAGGAAGCAGCAATGTAACAGGTCCATAAATGCTAGATAAAGTGAGAGAGACAAGTTTTCGAGGGTCACAGTGCTTTTCTTTTGAAATGTTTCTATCCTAACTCAGTATGCTTTCAGAATTACGAAGCAGATGTTTTTCTGAGTGTGGTATAGCAGGGAGCAAGCTCGATTGCTGCCTGCTAAGTAACTGTTCTGGTTTGGAACAAGCTGTTTCAACCTTACCCAGGATGATGAGGATTTGCTGTGTATATATAGTTGGTTGAACACTAAGCTCCTGGCCGGCAGTGCATGTGGCATCCCTGTGATGTTAAAACATGTTGCAACTGCTCAGGTACTGACTTGAATACATTCCTTAAGGGGAGTGATAATAATGCCTCAATTTGCAGAAACACGTTGAACACCCTTGGGGAATGAATGAGAAAGAAACTAAATATTACACAGTGTCAAGCCTTAAAATGCTAGGGGATACGTTTTAAATAAAGAGATTAGTTGGGTCTGCTGGTTTTGGCTTGCTGTTTTGTACTTTATTGTAACCCAGCTTTAACACACAAAAAATGTGAGTTTGGTTGTGTTGCCCCCCCTTTCCACCCACCTCATTCTGTGGTTCTTACTGTTTTCAACAGGTTTGGTGTATAGAATAAACAAATTTGGTGTTAAGAATTGGCAGTTTGGGAAAACATAAACTGCATTTAGGATGCTTAAAAACATTGACAAGCAGACGTGCTTTTAATATTACTTGCCTGAGTATATTTCTAATGGATTTACAAATAGCAAGTTACCTAACCTGGAGCTTAATTGGGTGCACTCAGAAGAATTCTGTGATGGCACTTGGTAAAGGCTGTTTTAAAATAGTACCGGAAGCATGCCTGCAATTTTAATGTCTTCTGTTGTGGTGGTGGTTAGCCTTAGTGGGTATTAGATGGAAGACTTCCAGTCAGTTGGGTTGATTAATTTCAGATCTGGACTTAAAATGATCTCTGTGTATGTTGTGCTGGATCCTACTGCTAAGTAGCAGCTGAATAACAGTTTTCTTTTTGCAGTAACTGAGGAAAAAAAAAATCTTGGGATGAAATCAAAGCTTTTCTCTTGTCATTTTAATGGGAATAAAATGTAAAGTAAAGCTTTGCGTTGAAAGGCCAGGTTTTTAAATTCGGGTTTCATGTGTTTCGTACTCTTGGATTGGCAAAGACCAGGACACCCTAGGGTGTCAGAAGTCTTTATCTAGAAGGATATGGTGTCTGAGCAGTGGGGGCATATGTGCCCACGATAAATCACACAGGGAAAGGTCTTGGTCTTCAGGGAATGCCTTTGTCGAATTTGTGGCACGTGGAGAAATGGTTGCCTCCAAGACAGGATGCCACAATGAGCCTTTGGGAAATGGTTTGAACTCATTACAGTACCTTACCCCTTCTTCCTTGTTGGTAGCTGTACTAATCCCACTGGGAAGCCATTCTGTCAAGCAGTCACTGCTGTGGTCTGGAGGGAGTATTCTCAGGATGCAGAACAGAAAAATAATTTGTTTGCTTTTCTTCCTTGTCGCTTTGGTATTCAAACAGTTCAAGGTACATTATTTGTGCTTCTTTTTGTGGATTGCATGGTGTGGGTTGAGGTTAACAGCTATGAGCCTCGTTCCTATTTAAATTTTATCATAGCCAAAAATTGCCAAAGTTGTTGTAGCGTTTCTGGTTTTGTAATGATGGAAATAGCCCTTAGTACTAAGAGAGTGTAAAATCTGTTTTTGAAGCTGGTGAAAGGACTAACAGATCCTTTCGAGTTTCCTTCATGTGTGTACTGAGTTTGAAACCTGCATTGCAAACCTCCTGCCAAGTTGTGGTTAGGGTTTGTTTTTCATGGCTAAAGATGAACTCCACATTTAAAGGAAAGATCTTTGATATTGCAACGCCACAATTGTGTATTTATCTAAATCAATTGGTATGGCAGGTTACAGGTAAAGTTTTGCAGTGCTAACAAAGGTGGGACAGGTGGCTTCAGTAGGTTTATTAAATTCAGTGCTTCTCAAATCAAGGGCATGCAGAATAGAAGGAATTACCTGAATTAGCTCTGTATATTGTTAAGGGATAAATAAATGTTAGGGCACCTGACAGCTTTTGCTTTCTTTATTTTAAGTGCAGTTAAAGCATTCATTTTTTTTCTGTTGGAAGTCTTGATATGTTGGTGTCTTGGTTTGAAAGACAGGTGCCTGCTAAGAGAGGTTGAACCCTCCCTTAGAGTAGAAAATGTGACCCTCCTTCCCTCCAAATTATTTGAACTTTGAAATCAAGGGCTTTCAGGCAAAGGTGTGGGGGAAAAAGGAATAACATTTTTTTTACTAGTATGTGTAGCAGAGTAAACAAGCAATAACAAGGATAACAACAAACAAACAAAACCAGAAACCAGTAGCAGGTGTCCTTTGGGCTGCCACGCACTTTCCTGTGTGGTGTAATCCCGGTTGCAGCAGCAGGGGCGCTGTGGAGCTCCGGCCGGGCAGGGCAGGTGCGGTGCCTCCCGAGCAGCAGCAGGGGCGCTG
>VZRO01002595.1:168086-251319 GCA_013397915.1 Daphoenositta chrysoptera
CCCAGCCTTCTCCTCACCACACCCAGCCATAGCTTTTGTCTCTTACAAAAGACTTAATAGCTCTGAGCACCCAGCCATTTGTCTCCTAGTAACAGGGATGGAGAAAAAATTCCAATGCCCCCCCAACCCCTGGCAGTTGGGATGCCTGAAGAATAGACAGGAAATGTAAATAAATGTGCCCTTGTTGTACTGTCTTCTGCAATAGTTTTTTCAGATTTATTCATCATATCTGAAAACAGAAATTAAAAACTATGAAATAATAAGCAAAGTAGAGCTGAAGAGTTCAGATCACATGAGAATTTTTCAGCTCTTAAGGGAATAAAAAGACATTATTGTTCGTCTTTTTTGAGGCATTGAGTGAAATCTATAGAGATACATAAAATCATGTGTAGTGCAGGCATTCTTGTCATACCAACAGAAGACTACAAAACCAACAAAAGGATACAAGGCATAAAGATTGTATGAAATGCATTAACACAGTATGTGTTAATGGCAACCAATGCAGAGACTGGCAACCTGTGGAGCTTTAGAAAAGCTTTTGCCACATACTTGAACAAACAATATGCAGAACTGTGTGCAGCAGCATGCTTTTTGCTTTATCACAGTTGTAAGGATAAAACTTTCCTATAATGATAGTTTTCTAATTGAAATCTTTGGTTTTCTCTGAATTCTGAAGTGTTGTCTAACTTCAGTGACATCACAGCTCAGGTTCACCCAGTGGTTTGATGCATTTGGGTAATTTATTTTATCACCATGTAATGTGTGAATCTACAGCTTCTGAATGAGGGGGAAGTCTAGTGTATAATGGAAGATAGTGTTGACTCAGAGTCGACATTTTATGTGCTTTCCTCAGCATGGGGTTTTTGACACCAAGGAACCTGCTACATAACCTTGTGCTGTATGTTCACATTGTGGTCCTTGATTCTGATGATGGAAGAGATCTGTTCCTCCCTAATGTCACAAAGTCATACCCCCTTGCCATTTTTTGAGCACAAACTCTCCTCTTCCTCTTCACTAAGTGATCAGACTATCCCTGAAATAAATCAGGAAAATGTGGTAGGCATATGTATTAGCAAAGTAATTAGCACAATACCTCTGACACTGTGATTAGATCTCCTGGTCATGACAATGTGCAGGGCACTGCAAACATGGGGAGTCAATAAAAGTGTGTGGGGCACAAAGAAGAGTACGTGTTAGTTGAACTCCAGCCATCATTCTCATTGTGGTGTTGACTCAGACTTTCTGAAGCAGGTTTTTTGACAAACTGTTTTGAACAAGACTTAGATTTGTACCTGATGTGGGGACAGATTCTTTAATAAGTTCCAAAATACTGACTCTGCACATAAACTGGTGTAAACACCTCAGTATTTTTGAAACGGTGTTAAGAGATAGGCTAAATGGTAGGCCTATTTATATAGGTTAAATAATAGATTTTGCTTCATCGTCTCATTTTCAGAGTTCCTAGGAAAGTAACAGGAGATGCATGTTTGAAGATAGAGCTAAAATTTATGTTTTACATGAAAATGTAATAACTTTTAAAATTCCTTTTTTGCAATGTTTCTCTTATTAACCAAAATCTCTAGAATAGGTGATAATATATTTCTCGTGCTCTGCCCTGAAGTATATGTTTAATCCTATCTGTTTCAGAAGTTGCTCCATTCGTGGTATTTTAAAAAAAAAATATTTTATGACTGTCTGTTCTGGCATGGTCTTTCATTTGTTCTAGTAATCCTTCCATCCCTAAAAAATACATGAGTCTTTCTGGCACCCATCCTTTTCATTTGTCTGTGAACAACAAAAAAAATTTGTTTAACTTCTATAAGTGTTTTTTAATTATAGCAATGGAAAAGCAAATTGGACTGTAGTGACATGATGCGCTTCACTCTGCATCTTCAGTCATGGTTTTTTCAGAGTTCTGCTTGAAACTCTGTATGTTAGTGTTTCAGCTAGGTATAAGCCAAGAATGAAATATCCTTTAATATCAGGTATTACTCAGGCAGCATGCAGAGTTTTGACTGAAAAAGAGTTGTGCAGATTAAACAGTTTAGATGGTTCATGTAAATAACTTCAGGCTTCTCAGCCCTCTGAAGGCATCAAAAGTATTTTCATGTGGACTATTACTCTGATGTATATATGTTTTAGTAAAGATAAACATTGTTGTAACTTGAGCAACTGTCGTCCCAGAACAGCGAGGAGAAGGATGTGAGTTCTTCATCATTGACTGGGAAAATTAAAGTTCAGTTAAACCTTTTTCCATTTTGAGGTATCAAATCCCCTTCAGATCTAATATTTTATTTTAATGGGCAAATATTGTAGTTACTAGTTTGGATCTTAAACTATTTTGCTAGGTATTAGGTTCTGGCAGTGAGAAAATCTGCATGTACCTAACGTTATTTATTATGTACAACTCTTTGATTTCAAGGAGTCTTTGCAGACCAGAAGTATCTGCTGTTCTTTAGATACTGTTCTCTTCCTTCTCTTTGGGGTGCTAGGTATTGTTTTCTTGAATTTATTATAATTTTGTCAGCTTCCTAATTCAGGTGGTATTAATTACACTTTTTTTCCCCATCACTTCTGATACAAATTGTATCTAATTTCTTACACCTACACCAAGATCTCAAATGGCAGGCACCGGTCTTTTAATAAATTAAATGATTAATGACTCTCAGTGTAGAAGCCAAACCCTTGACTTAGGTGTGGCTGCAGCAGAAGCATCTTTTTTGCATGGAATGTTCCAACTTGACTGGTGTTTGGGATGTTTATGTGTGTTTTCATGGCAAGGCCCCAGCCTGCTGAAAAATCTGCCATAAGATGACTCACAATATTATGACAGAAGGTAGAGTCATTGTATGTTACTTAAAGTGCATTTAATTTAATTTGTTCTTGGTTATGCATAAAACTACTTAATAATGCTATGCAAATTGATACAAAATATATTTATAATACAAGATTAATAGCTTCTACAGAACTCATGTATTTTCTCTATAGCCTTAAAAAAAGAGATAATGTTTGCCATGATGGATGATGCTTTTAAATCTAGTGTTTACTTCAACTATGAAAATTAAATAAATATTAGAGGATACTCATCACAACTGCAATTTCAACAGTTATTATTATTTCCAGTTAGTGGACAGGTATCTCTGCAAGCTTACAGTATGTAAAAATGGCATTTATTTCTAGTAAAAATTGCAAAAAATCCCCGGTATTAAACAAAAGGAACAGTATGGCAATCAGTGATTTCCTAAGCCATGTTTTTTGAATGCATTACTCTCAGGCTAAAATAAGTATTTTACTGAACTCTGTGAGGTAAACTCCTTTTCCTGTGGCTTTGCAACATCTCCCTCTACTACTTCTGAAGAGGAAAGGGTGATCCACAGAGGGGGAGGCCCCAAGCCCCAGGCAGCATGCTCTTGCTGTGGCTGGTGCCAGGTGCTTTTGCATTCAAGTGATAATTCCTGTCTCTTCCCTAAACCATCAGTGGACTTGTTCTCAGTCAGCTGTGGAGCCTTCTGTCTGCTTTAAAAAACCAAAGGCAAGCACTGTCAAGACAGACGTGAATGCCATCTTCTGTAGTATTTTCTTGTAGACCAAGACTTCAGATAAATATAGACCAGTTAATCTATGTCAGTATACTATGTGCTAAGTGTATAATTAACTGAAAATGCCAGTATTCATTGCAATTTTCCCTTGTTCTTAAAGTGGAACTGTAGTATAACCCGGTGCTGATAGGAGTTGCAGGATGGGAAAGTATGTTTAAAAGATGTGGGGAGGCATCTCACAGAGTAGGCTCTTCTTCAGCTAGGTGCTGAAGCCACAGCACTGATGTAAAATGATGTATTATTATGCAAGAGCAGTTGTTTTTATTGATTTTGTTACCTGTATCACAGTGAGAACGGTGTTACCTCTTCTTCATCTAAATGAAAGCTTTATTCTAAGGAGATTATTGTGTCAGTGTTTCTGCAGCTTGCAGCTTGTTTTCTGGGAATAGTCAAGGCTTTTACAACTTGTCCTTTCATGTTCTGAGAGCTGGCAATTGAACAGGCAGTACAAGTGATGATTCGTGGGACATTTTTATCAAGTGTGAAACAAATGTAAAGAAGGCAGGAGGAAAAAAAACCAAAGCAACAGTGTTACGCTTACAAAAACCTGATTCTCTTGTCAAAACTGCATTTAAAGCAAACTTCATTATTCATACCATCTCCATTAGTGTTGCTGAAACAGGAGATGGGGGTACTCAGTTTTCTTTTCTAGTATTGTCTTTTATTTTTCATGGATTTTCTGTGCTGCTGAGAGCAACGGCTGATATTGGTTTCATTGCATTGTTTTCGTTGCACTGGAATTCAGAGAAGAACAGCATGAGCTTGATCACGCTCCCACTAAGCATATTGGAAGTGGAAAGTCCCGCTGCCTTAGGAGGATTATATTGCACTGCTTGTGTTTTATTATTAATTAAATGTTCTTTCAAGGCATAATGGGTGCAGTGTTATTATCTGTCTTGTAGACTTGCCTTCAAAAGAGCACAAGGAACGCAGTGATTCTAAATGAGTGAAAAGAAATAGATTTTTATTTACAGTGCCCCTGTAGTTAGTTCAAAGACAAGATTGTATTGAGTTTCCTAAAGTTAATACACTTCTGTTATCAAGGGAATTTGGGGTGTCGCCAAATGAAATGTTACCATTAATTTTGAACAATGGTATCTAGCAGTTTTATTTCTGTGTGTTGCAATTATTTAAAACTTCTTGGTAAAACTAAGAAAATAGTTTCTCTGGAAACAAAAATGAGAAAATTTAAGAACTTAATTGTTTGCTAAAAGTTGTGTGCCATTTTTTTTTCTTTTGGTGTTTTGTTTTAAGTTTTTTCATGGTGAGTCTGGTTTCCAGTAGTGTAGGATTTCAGTAGCAAAGGTTTCAGGCCTTTGTGGATCTAGTTGATTTCAGTGAGATGAGCTTTTGCTCAGCATATTTGAAAATCCCTTATTTTTTCTTGGTGGATGGCTGTGAGGATTCCAAGTGCTGAAAGAGGCAAGGAGTAACACACTGGGAATCACAAGACCTGAAAGCCAGCTCCTACATAGAAAACTTAAAGGACAATATTAGTTTTGAAGTTTTATATTAATTTAAAACATTAAAGTAGTGATGCTGGTACAGGATTGGTACAGGATAATACTTATGGGCCTTACAAATAATTACAGGCAAGATTGGCTTAAGACAATTATTCCGTTAAAGCAAGCATATTGTGGCTGGAAATGGAGTTTAGCAGGGTTAAGATGAGAAGGTTTTAAGTGCATGGGGCTGAGAGTTACCTATGAAAGTGGTACTAATGTATATCTGAAAGCAGGGCTTCAATGTGTTTTAAGAAAACCTCTTTAAAGCTCATAAGAAAAATATTAAAATGATGGTTTTGTGACTAAACTTTGTTATTGTGTGGCTTCTGACACATGCTGAAGAATTTGATGCAGAAGGACTGAAAACTTGGGAAAGCAGTAGAAATTAGCTCCCTCCTGTAAAAGAGAAAAATGAATTCAATCCCCTCAAGGGCAGTGGAAAGGACAAGTTGCTGTAGTACAATGACAATGCAAATGAATAAACGTGCGTAAGAAAATAGAGGTATATATAAGGGATGGCTGGAAACTAGCTTGTAGATGAAGAACTGAATGTTATAGTTTTCTGCTGCTTGTGTTTCTCAATTAGCAGTGGTCTCAGCTTGTTCATCTGGTTTTAGTGAAATCCTTTTAAAATGAAAACTCTGTTGCTGTATCCATCCATTCTCATTATTTGATTTACCAGTACAGTTTATTTAAAAACGGTAAAGAGTTGTAATCAAGTCTTGCTGTTTTTATTTGACAGGCCGGACCTGATAGACATGAGTACCGTTGCTGTTCAAAGCAACCTTGCAAATTTAGAACATGCTTTTTTTGTAGCAGAAAAACTTGGTGTTGCCAGACTTCTGGATCCTGAAGGTAAGAGAGCTGCAGATGGCTTAGTTACAAAACCCCCAACACTAAAATAAAATCCAATCTGCCTGCAGGTTGTAGCATATCTGTGGGCATTCTTACAACTATGTGATAAAGCACTGTTCTGTCTTGCTCTTTTAGATGTCGATGTTTCCTCACCTGATGAGAAGTCAGTAATAACTTATGTGTCATCACTTTATGATGCATTTCCCAAAGTACCAGAAGGTGGTGAAGGCATCAGTGCAAATGTAAGTAGGAGAAAAACACTTGTGAAGTGTGTGAGCTACATTAATAAAATTTTGAATTTCAGATCCAGAATGTTAGCTAGGTCTTCCATAGGACTATTGCCACACTTTTCTTTGACATGGTTTTTCTAGGCTGAGATTTTAGAGTCTTAGCTATTTCATATCATGGACATGAAAATATCTGTGCTAAGAATGTGCCTGAAGTTGGAGAAAGACTGAGTCAAAGTTTGTATTTTTCAGTTGTGGATTTATAAATTCTGCCTTTCTGATTCTTACCAGCTTGAAGTTTACTAATCTAGAAAATATTTTGGTTTTGGTAGAATTATTTGGGACCAAAACTGAAGACTGAAATAATGTATTTGGAAACTTTAACTTATCTCCAAAGAGCAAATAAATATTGTTTCAGAATTGCAGGATTTCAAAATCCATTTTCTTTATGTGTGAAGACTTCAGTCTTCAAAGCTGAAGCAAAAATGAGCTCTTAGATGATTTTAATCTCTTCTGTAATCTGGGTTTTGCTTTGTCAGGATGTTGAAGTCAAATGGGTTGAGTATCAGAATATGGTGAACTACCTCATGCAGTGGATCAGACACCATGTCACGATAATGTCTGACAGGACATTTCCCAACAATCCTGTGGAATTGAAGGTGAGGTGTGGTGGTTTAAACTCCTTGTTGGAATTGCACTTTATCTTACTGACTCAAAGCATACTTGAACAAATGACGTGCCTGTTGATTTATACAATCAAGTCAACTGTAGAACAGTATTACTCCTTAACCTTTTCAAAGTATAATCAATACATTGCTAGCGTATGAACAATCAAAAGCAAATCTTTAGCTTGTCACTGATTGTTTTTTCTAGAACTCTGGTAGAACAGTATAAAGGTAAGCTTGTGAAGTATATAATGAGAGGGTTTAGAGACTAAGGTTATATTCACAGTAAATAAAAGTTGATGTTATTTTTCATGTTTCTGTAGGCACTTTATAATCAATATTTACAGTTTAAAGAAACAGAAATTCCACCGAAGGAGACAGATAAATCAAAAATTAAACATCTATATAAACTGCTAGAGGTAAGTTTTAACATGCATTGAAATGTAGAGAAGTTCCTTTTCTGTGGCTTAAAATAACAAGTATATATGGATTGTTAAGGTCTGGATAGAATTTGGACGGATCAAACTTTCTCAAGGCTACCATCCAAATGATATAGAAAAAGAATGGGGAAAGCTGATTATTGCCATGCTGGAAAGAGAGAAGACCCTTCGGCCTGAAGTGGAGAGGTATGCTAGTAAATATTTGACCGGCTTTGTTAATATATTTTCTGTTGTTTTAACCCAAAAAATTTGTGAATTGAAATTTGTAAATATCTTCTTCTATGATAATGTCCATATTATTTTTCTAGATCAAGTATTTCTGTCTTTGTTCAAGGTCTGAAGTTCTCTACCTGCTTGAGGCAGGTCCAGACAGAAACAACTTTGGTGGTCTGAGAAGGTTATGATGAGCAGCATTTGTGCCTCAGATCATCAAGCACTTATATATAACCACTTCCTTTGTGCAGTTAGGCAAAGCTGGTTTTATATCACTTCACTGTCTCATTTCAACTTCATTTCATATAAGCACCATCCTCACCCTTTACATGAAATGTGTATTTTTCTTGGTGCACAGCATTGTAGGCTAACATCCTGTGTAGAGGTTGCTTAGAAAGCTAGTGATTCTCGAGAGCACACCAAGGGTTTAGATGTGCAAAGGTGTAGCAGCCTTCTGTGATAGCAGGCTGTGTGACACTTTTGTACATCACTGATGACACACTGGGCATGATGAAACTCTTGGTGTAGTGAGAGCATTTTGTAATGGTATGTCTTTTTAAGTTCTGTGGGAGACACAGGTGCTATCCATTCATTAATTAAAAAACCCTCTCAAAGGTAAATGATTTTTGGGGCTTCTACCTATGGGTAGATACAGACACCTGGATCTGGATTAATTCTGCTTAACTTTATGCATCCAAAGGAGACATCTAAGATCTGAATCACTTTCTAGAGAATCTTGTCACTGACTTTCTGGTGACAACAGGGTGACCAATCTCTCTGGTTTAGGTACCTGAATCTATGTGTGAGGAATCCAGACCATTGTATAGCAAGTCCTCAGCAAGAGACATCTCAGTCAGAGGATATCCCAAAGACAGTCAGAGTTGATTAAATGTGTGTCATGCTTACAAAAGCAAGAGCATGACTGAAATGGCAGATTCAGTAGGAGGTGTTGATTCACAGCACCCTACTCTGGAACAAGTTCCCACAGAGGAATACAAAGTTGTCCACACAATACTGAGTTTTCCCTCTCAAGCAGAGCAGAACGCTGGAAAGCAGCAGCAGAAATACAGCCTGCTGGATATTGTAGGTTGATCTGTCCCAACCTGCCAAAAGCAAAGTGTCTGGCTTCACCAATAGAAATTCTGTTCAGACTTGCAGAAAACTGGATTATCTTTGTTGAGAATGTGTGTAAATGACATTAGTTTATTTCTATTTTGTTCATCTGAGCTGAGCACAGATAAACAAACATCAACCTAACTTCCTTCCCATATTTCAGGAAGGGTAAACACTCTTAAAGTGACAGATCATATGGTGATAGTCACTACATGTGGTGGTCACTATAAAACAAGAGAGAGAAAATTTCATTACGTGATTCTGGTTTAGTCACCAAGTTAAAATCATTGATTGATGTGGACACAAGAATATCATCCGTGTTTGTTGCATTGGTTACCAGTGCATCTCATCATTATGAGGTGTTGATACAGCTGCTGGGGTGAAATTTGATTGTGGCAAAAAATGTGACTTCAGCCAATACTGAAATCTGATAAGTAATAAAACTTGGCCTGCAAGTCTGGTGAATACATCTCAAACAAACAGACAATGTGTGGCCTGATTGGTGTATGGGATCAAAATTACTATGGTGTCAATGAGGAGGGTGCCAAACTGAGCTCTAGTTTGCAAAACTGGCAGAGTTTGCCATTGCTGCTGGGGTGTGTCTGTGCCTTTGCTGAGCTCTTCTGCGTAAACAGTCACCTTATGGAATGGGTGTGGTTGTGCAGGAATCTTAAAAGCAGGGGGTGAAATACTGAAAAAAACCACCCCAGCCCAAATTCTGATTTAAAATTTAAACTTAAGAGCAGTGCTCAGATTTTTCATGCTTATTTTGTGGTCAAAATAGCTAGAAGCAATTGGCTGTCAATGTGGAAGAAGATGAAGGGAAATTTTCAGGAGGACAGTGTAGTGGGACAGGACAGTTAGTAAAGAAGCATGCTTGGACAGTGGAGGAATGATGGTAGGTTGGATTATATTGTTGTGAGATTATATTGTGTCAGATTATATTGTTGTGAGCTGATCAACCATGATACTCCCCCAGTTTTATTGTGCAGTTCTATTTGAAGGAAAAGAAGTCAGCCCAGCCTGGAGGTTATTTGTACTCTACTATTGAGCATGGATTTCTCACTTCACTCCTTTTTGAAACTTTCCACTGAAGACTCTGAGAGATACCACAATGAGTTCTTCTAGTTCTTACTTGGTTTACAGTTATTTAGTGACACTTAAATAAAATATTTGGTGTGTCTGTTTCCTAGAGACGCCCCATGGTTGCTGCCTAGTCTGTACTTGCAAAGCTTTAATGCAAGGTAGGGAAGCCAAAAGCAAGGTAGCGTACATAGCCCCAGGGAAGATCCTTTGAAGAGCTGGCAGAATATTAATTGCTGGGTTTTAAATGTGCATACTGAAGCCTATATAAAGGAGGAGTCTAGGTGTTTCAAAAGCCAGTCATGGAATTTCATCCCTAGAAGCTGTACATTTTGCAGGAGTTTTATCTTAATTTTTCAGCAAATGCAAACAGCCAGAAGAACTGTGCTCTGGATGTAAAAATGAATAGCAGCAGTTACAGCTATCATAGCAGTGATTCGCTGTTCAGCAACAGCACTAGTACTCGAACCAGCGTTGACTCCAATGAGAATTTCCTTTCTGTTAATTGTGGTCCCACGCTGATTAAATCTTGTATAAGCTTTGGTAATGGAACCATAGAAGGGAACAGGTAACTTGGCATATGCATTTTTGATTTGTGTTAGATGTGGTTGCTTTATTTGTTTGTTTTTAAAGTCATGCAACATGATTGTAAATATATATAACATAGTACTTATTTATTTTCCTGAAATGCTTTGGCATCACCTAGGTTGGAAATGCTGCAGCAAATTGCAAACCGAATTCAGCGGGACAGCCGGAGCTGTGAGGACAAACTGATACTTGCCCGGAACGCTCTGCAGTCTGTAAGTCAGTCATTGATTCTGTCTGAACACTCGTCTGTATTCATAGACTTGTAGAAGTAGAATGGCAAAAAAAATCTTAAGGATTTGTGAGGGCAACCTTAATAGCTGCTACTTTTATTTTCATTGTACTGTTAAGGTAGCATTTCTTCAAGAAACTACCACAAGTTGCCTAGAGTGAGTTCTGTTACTGGCTTTTTTTTTTTTTGTCTGTAGTTAGATAAAATGCTTTATAATTGTTTCAAGATCAGAATAAGTTTTTAGGAAAAAAAAAAAAGGAATTCTTAGAGCTGATATCTCTTTGGTTTAGCTGCAAGCCTTATGAGTTTCTCTTATTTATTAAGGACACCAACCGACTGGAGTCAGGGCTCCAGTTCCAACATGAAGCAGAGATAGCTGGGTATCTTCTTGAATCTGAGAATCTTCTCCGCCAGCAAGTGATTGATGCCCAAATTCTCATTGATGGAAAGTACTATCAAGCAGACCAGCTTGTTCAAAGGTATTTTACAGTATGTTTATGTGAATAAATAAATGTCCCAAATATGGATTCCCATAATGGACAAAATTTTCAGTTCTTTATATCTATGCATAAACTTCGTGGTCTGTCACTGGGCACCCAAATATCAGGTATTCTGGTGGTTAGATTGCCCACAAATGTTGAAGACAACAGGAGCTGTTTTTACTCATATATAAAAATGAAGTCAACCCCCTGAAGGTCACTTAATGTTTACTAGATATCTGTGTGTAAAGATGTTAGCTTGTTTTATTGCATGTAAAATACATTCAGAATTTACTAACTTTGATTTTTTAAATGGAAGCAAGATTTCTGGTGACAGCTGTAGGTGTATTAACAGGTAGTAAGTGGGGAAACATTAGGTTATGTGTGGCACTGTGTACAGTGTTGGCAGAAAAAAAGCATTTAAACTGCATAATTCTGTTTTATGAAGAAGTGGCTCCAAAGTGTTTTTGGGATTCATTCTTGGACTGATTGAGATGATGTGCATAACTCCTTGGCAGTGAACTGCAGGTGTTTGATCTACTGCAACATGTAGTATCTTGTAAGATTTCTGGTTTGCTGATTGTTCCTGGAATTGTGTATAGTGCATGTTAGTGCCCATACCATTTTTTCAGTCATTGCCTGATTTCTGCATTTGTTATCTGTATAGAACTATAAGCTGACATATCCTGTACTTTCTGATAGAAATACTTCTTTATAAATACTTAAGTGCAGCTAAAGAGTAAGAGATAATGTGAGTTCATATCACTATTCAGTTGATCATGGTAAACCTCAGTCGTAAGCATTCATTGGGTTTTTTTTTTTAATTTTAATTTAATAGAGTTGCAAAACTTCGTGATGAACTGATGGCCATACGGACCGAATGTTCTTCTGTATACAGCAAGGGGCACGCGCTGACCACAGAGCAGACAAAGCTGATGATATCAGGAATAACCGAAAGCTTAAACTCAGGATTTACAACAAACCTAACCCCTGAATTAAATGCTGCAATGGCCCAAGGTTTAACACCTACTTTGGCTTCTTCCAGTTTGACATCTGGCCTTTCATCAGGTCTTACTTCCAGGCTGACACCAACCATCACTCCCGCTTACCCACCAGGCATCCCACCACGGTTAATTCAGAGCTATGTGACAGGAGTAGACAGTGGGACTCTGCAGACACTCAAACTGATGCAAATCAGAAAACCTCTTATGAAATCAGCTTTTGTGGATCAGAATTTAACAGAAGAAGAGGTGAACATGAAATTTGTCCAGGACCTATTGAGCTGGGTGGAAGAGATGCAGGTAACAATCTTTGCAGAGACAGTCCACTTTTAATTAGTATGTTTACTTTTTGTAGATCGTGGCTAATCTTTTTTTCCTGTTTGTAAGGTTCAACTTGATCGAGCAGAATGGGGTTCAGATTTGCCAAGTGTTGAAAGCCATTTAGAAAATCACAAAAATGTCCACAAAGCTATTGAGGAATTTGAATCCAGCCTTAAAGAAGCCAAAATCAGTGAGGTACTGCACCATGTTCTTTATTTCTTTGATTACTTTCTTATGGGGTGACACATAAACTAATGTTGAATTTTAGAACTGTGTTTGGGTTTCACAGTCTTAACCTTTTTTTCTGATCTCTATATGACTTATGATGAAATCAGAATGGTTTAACATACCTAACATTTTTATTGTCTTCTAATCTCGTATACCGAATACAGATCCAAATGACTGCCCCTCTTAAACTCAGTTACGCAGAAAAACTGCACAAACTGGAGAGTCAGTATTCAAAGCTCTTGGTAAGTTTAATCATACCTCTTCCATGTTCAGCTTTTCAGTGTGCAAAAGATAAGGGATGAGCTTTAAATTCTGATTCCTGTGAATCTTTTCCTTTCCCTTTTAATAAAGAACACATCAAGAAATCAGGAAAGGCATCTAGATACTCTTCACAATTTTGTGTCTCGTGCTACAAGAGAGTTGATATGGCTGAATGAAAAAGAAGAGGAAGAGGTTGCATATGACTGGAGTGAAAGAAACCCCAATATAACAAGAAAAAAGGAATACCATGCCGTATGTATTGCTAGTATAATCCAGATGGAATTATTAAGTAATATTTAATAATTAGGGAGAGTTCTAAAACTTTTTTTTTGTCTGTAAAAAGGAATTAATGAGAGAACTTGATGAAAAAGAAGAAGTTATTAAATCAGTACAAGAAATAGCTGAGCAATTGCTTCTTGAAAACCATCCAGCCAGGCTAACCATTGAGGTAAGTTAGTAAAACCAGCACCAAAACAGGAAAAGTTTCGGGATTTAAAAAAGCTGAGTTTTGGGGGAAAAGAAGGGAAGTGCAGACTTAGAGAAAATTGAACAAGACTTTGAGTAAAGGGGCCTTTAAAAATTTGCTCTTTAGCATCTCTGTTGTATTTATCTTCCAGTTTCCAAAAAGTAAAAACACTTTTATAAAGTTATGCATACACCTTGGATTGCTTAGATGAAATCTAAATATTTCTGGTTGTGCACTCAACTTTTAGTGTTGTTGATACAAATTGCATTGAAAGGCTGAGGGCACAGAGCAGTCCTTTTATGGTTTCTGTCCTGTTGGATTGAAAGAAGTTTCAGTAAGGGCTTTTCTCATCACTTACTGTATATACGGGTTCCTATTATGATTTAGGGTTGGTTTCATAACTTATTTGCCAGTGAATTATGAAACTTGTTTGGATGTTAAAAGTATGACTAGGTGATGTGATTTACTTCAGGCTCGAATCTTGCTCTATGCTACAGGTAAGCAATTTACAGAAAATTTATTGTAGCTGTTGTAGGGTCATAACAGGTTTTCAAAGGAGAATGTAAAACACATTTCCTTGTAGACCTTCAAGAAAAGAGTAGATACAGACAATGGGTGGTAAACACTGAAACAATAAAAAGCTGATTTATTATAGAAGAATGAAAAAAGTCAGAGGGACTGTATTTTTATTGTTCTTCAGCTCTGCGAGTTTACATCTGCAAAAATGGGAAACATGAAGAAAACTCCCTTCCTTCCTTCTCATGACATCTATTTTGAATAATAAATGACATTTTATGTAATGTGGGCAATTCTATTCTTTAAAAGCATAGGCTGTTTTAACTGGTGTAGTGTATAAATACGCTAAGGATTCATGTTACGAAACCAGGCTGTTGCCGTGATGATGACTGTGCAGGTTATGCTGTCTCCAACGGTGCTGCGTTGGGATACTTATAAAAAATATCCTTAAAAAAAAAAATCATTTTCTACAGAACAATATATGCATCAGTTTTAAATTCCGGGAAGCCAATGGAAAAACCGTTTTGAAGTGGGAATGGCAGGAACTGTAAGCCCGGGATGGGGGGCGGTTTCCCGGGGCAGGAGCGGCCCCTGCTGGCCCCTCGGGGGTTCGGCCTTGGCGTTGCCGCGGGGCTGCGGCCGGGACCGGGCATCGCCCGCAGCCCTGGGCTGCCGTCTGCGCTTCTTTGTTTGGCCAAATTCTGACCAGGCCACAGGATGGCGTCTTCACAGCCCCTCTGGACAAGTTTTGTTAACGTTTGGCTATGCTGTAGTGACAGGGTTTCTTTCTTACGTCTAATTGGAATTTTCCTTGCCGCAGCTTGGTTTTCCAGGGTGAGGTGGTCAGATTTAGCTGGTTTTGTTTGCCACATTCCTTTTGTGTTTCCTAAATTCTGTAAAGGTATGCAAGTTTTAATTTTCATTTCCATTTGTAAATATGTATCTCCCTTCCTTAAAGGCCTATAGATCTGCAATGCAGACACAATGGAGCTGGATTCTTCAGCTCTGCCACTGTGTTGAACAACATTTGAGAGAAAATGCTGCATATTTTGAGGTAAGAAAGTAAATCAGTCGGAATATGAAATGGTTTAAGTTTTGTCCATAGTCAAAAAGTTCCACCAAAAGCACTAGTTGGTCTCTCACAGTAATTGTAGAATTGACATTTGTGTTGTACAATCATTAGATGATAAGCCACGCTCCCACAGTGTTGCCACAACTCTGTTTCTTTACTATAGTTATATTAGTTCACAGCAGATGACAATCTGGCCCGAGATTTTTTCAGTGTTGCAGCTGCAAGTGGAGACTCTGAGAATGAAACCTTGTTCTCTCCCTGTCGTGCACCACTGCTGTAATAGAGCTTCTGCGGATGATGCAGCATGGAGGGTGCTTAGTGATAGCCATGGGAGAACATATTCTAGATGTTTATTCCAGGACTACCCAAAGCAAATGGAATGTGCAGCATTAATAATAAACAGAGCAGAGAACACCCTGACAGCAGACACATCCAATGAAACACCCATCTGATTATCTCATTGTCACCCATTCACATACTCAGCTAATGATGCAGTTACTTGCATGAGCAGGATAGACAGAGGAGTTTTTTTGTTGGTTTTGTTTGTTTGTTTTAAAATCTACTAATTTAAAACATTTAAATGATTAGGATGAATCCTTAGTGTCTTCTGGGTTACGTGGTTGAAGAAAAAGGGAGGTGATGAAGGGGTGAGACACCTTTGGACTGAGAAGAGTGAGAACCCAAAGTTAAGAAAGGGACACTGGAGGAGACAAAGCAATTTGAGCTAGTGATATGGGGAAAAAACTGGAATTCTGGATTTAAGAAATGGGGCTTAAGTGACAGAATGGGATATCCCTTCCCAGTTGTGCCAAACCAGGACCCTTGTCTGGGTGTGCAGATACCCTTGCAGAACTGCCAGGTGTGGCAGCTCATTTCCCTTCCTGCACAAAATGTTTGCCTCAGCTGTGCTGCCTGGATTTTGCAGCTAGTTTCTACAGTTTGTAGGCTTTTTCTGTGCTTTCTATATAAAAGTAATTGTAATTCCAAGGAAAGCGAGATTGACTTAATAAAATTTTTTCATTTCAGGAATGGTCATTAACTGCAGAATTAATTTTGCATGTAGCTCGTACCGAGAATAACTGGTGTTACAGTGTGTGCCTTTTTGAAGAGTACATTTAGGCATGAGATCATGAGTAGTTGAGTGTGGTGCAGTGGTCACTTCAAGCGACAAGAAAAGGTTGTTTTAAAAGACGGCAGTTAAAAACTTCAGTGTAGCTGATTCTGTATTTTTAAGTTGTTTAAAAATAACCCAGATAATTATTTCATCCTAGTTTTTCAGTGATGCCAAAGAAGCCATGGAATATTTGAAGAATTTAAAAGATACCATATACCGAAAATACAGTTGTGATAGATCAAGCAGCCTTCATAGGCTGGAAGACCTTGTCCAGGAGTCTATGGTAAGATCTATGGTAGGATCCTATTAGCAGGAGTTACAATGAAACAAGAAATGTGTATATTATAGTAGAATATAAAAAGTGTTAAGATTATTCCTTTAAAATGAAGGAAAAAATGTTGATCTTTCAGAAGTTCTAAATAAATGACTACTTTTCATAACTTTAAAATACAGCTTTATTTATTTATATATTTATATATACAATTATATATATGTATTATATACATATATATAATATATACACTATATTTGTATATTTATATATACAATACCCATTCCCAGACATGGGAAGACAGTGTCTTCAGAAAGATATTTTGTTTCTGTAAAATGTGTTACTTTTAGGAAACACAGTAGAAGGAGTCAGGGGAAAAAAAAAACGTAACAGGATCAAAGAGGCAGTACTGTATTCTGGACATCTCTTATGACGTATTCTTTTCTTAACTGTTCTAGGAAGAAAAAGAACAACTCTTGCAGTATAAGAGCACAGTAGCAGGCCTTGTGGGAAGAGCAAAGGCAATAATTCAGCTGAAGCCAAGGAACCCTGACTGTGTACTCAAAACATCCATTCCAATTAAAGCCATCTGTGACTATAGACAAATTGAGGTTAGAAACTAAGATTTCCTCAAACCTATTACAGATGTAAGAATTCAGCTAAAGTTTCATTAATTACCATGTTCCTGAAGAAAGCTGGGCTGTAAATTTCTTCCACCCTAGTAAACAAGACCAAATCCTTGGGTTGGAACATTGGTTTCGTTGTTCTGTTGCTTATTTGTTGACAGCATTTGCAGAAGTGCTTTGTACAATTATTTTGTAATGCTTGGCTCATTAAATTATTCTGCTTTTCTGTTAATGCTAGATAACTATTTACAAAGATGATGAGTGTGTATTAGCAAACAACTCCCATCGTGCTAAATGGAAAGTCATTAGCCCAAGTGGTAATGAGGCCATGGTTCCATCTGTATGCTTTACAGTTCCTCCACCAAACAAAGAAGCAATAGATACAGCCAACAGGTAGGGACAAAGTAACACTACCTATTTTCTTTTAAAATCCACTTACGTGAAGCTTGGTTTAAAAGAATATCTCACAGTTTTTGTTTGTTTTTTTTTTTTTTTTTTTCTGTTTTCATGTGTTACCCTGATTTGAAGTTGGAATTTTTTTGTTTCAGGATTGAACAGCAATTTCAGAATGTTCTGGCCCTTTGGCACGAGTCACATGTAAACATGAAGAGTGTGGTGTCCTGGCATTACCTGACAAATGAAATCGAAGCCGTTCGAGCTGGCAATGTTGCCTCGGTAAGTGTTAGGACTAGGAAGGGCTCTTAAGCATTCACTGGGAAGTCATAGGATGCACTTCTCAGAAATGTATAATCAGTGATTTGCAGCAATCCTCATCTTCTAGGAGCAGCTGGCAGCAGTGGCCATGCTGGGTACTGGTGGAATGATCTGCCTTGATCTGAGCAGTCTTTATACAGCTACATTTGGGGAAGGAGCAGAACGATGGTGTCAGGAAAACTACTTCAGAAAAAACCGAGCAGAGACCTCTTGAAAGCAATGAACAGTGACTAAATTCTGAATTTTGTTCTGCAATAGACTGTCTTTCTGTATTTATGTTGAAAATGTCTGGGGAGATTAACTTCATCTGGCTAAGGTTTATCTTCCTGAAAACCCCCATTATTTCCTCATAATAACTGAAACTGCTGCATCTTCTTACTGACAATGGAATAACTGTGAAGCAACATTTAGTCTTTCAAGGTGAAGGCAGCTGAAAACTCATTCCTCATAATGCATTTTTTCATTTTCATACATATCTGCAATTTGAAATTTTAAATAGCTAGTTAGGCCCAATTTGTCAGAAATGGGATAGTGATATTGATCAAATTACTATTCTTTCTGACTAAAACTGTGTGAGGTCACAAACTGTTACAAATAATATTTGCAATGCTCAAAATGACACTTTCCCACCTAATTTATCACTGTTACTGTTGGAAAGAGGAATCTGAGATAGTTCTTGAAGTGTCCCTACTTGTCCTTGCTGTTGTTTGTTGCTGCATGGCATTAGATGGGAGAAATGAAGTCTGATGTTGGGTTGGCTTAACACAGCCCATTCCTGATGGGCAAGATTGAAAAGGATTTTATGTTGAGTGTAAATTATCAGCTGTCAAGTGGACTACAGCTAAGGAACAGTAAGCTTCCAGAACCTCAATTCTTTGACTCTACCACCTTTGTAATTGATCAGTATTGCTTTTTTTGATAAAAAGCATTACAGGAACTGTGTGAGTGATGCACCATTGCTGACTGTGCTTTGGGTCTACAATCTGTTGCAGATAAAGACAATGCTGCCAGGTGAACATCAGCAGGTTCTAAGCAATTTACAGTCCCGCTTTGATGATTTTGTGGAAGACAGCCAGGAGTCCAAAATCTTTACAAGCTCCGATACAGCACAGCTGGAAAGGGAAGTTAATGTTTGCAAGCAATACTACCAAGAGCTTCTCAAGTCTGCAGAAAGAGGTAAAACTTAACTAGGAGCAGTAGAAAGATGCCTGTATGAGAGATTTTGTTCTTGATCTTGAGATCTCTTTTATCATGTTGATATTGTTGCCTGTGTTCTTTTGAACAGAGTAATTTCAACAATAGAAGCTCTTAATTTTTTTTAAACTTGTCTATATTAAGCTATGTAAAAATATTGACATGTTTCATAATATACAGAATGCTTCAAAAATTTTTACACCTAAGAATTTATTAATGTGCGTTAAAGCTCACTGCTTAGTCCTGCTTTCTTTGTTTTTGAATGCTGGAAGAACAACTTGATTACTTTGTTGAATTCATAACAGAATTAGAACTTTTTTCACCCTCTTAAGGCAAGGAAAATGTCCTAGCTATTTTCCTTAGCTTCACAGGATGCCTGTAGTTACTGCTCTCTTAACTGTAATTTTAATACAGTGAGAACAGAAAGCTTAAAATATTTCTTCTGATTTACTGTTGAGTAGTTGATGACTTAAAGCAATACAGTAGGGCAAAGCTGATTATTTCATTAGCATAGCTCACTTCAGGAAAGATGTGGTGCCCTGTGCACCTGAAAGAGAGGATTTAATGTGCCTGATACCACTGAGTTTAGCAATGTCTCCATACAGGTAATGCCTTTGCCTGTGCCAAATAATGACAGACAGTAATTTTTCATGTGTGAGAACATGATTTAATTAAAAAAAAATTTAAGAGTTCCTAAAATTTGCCTTATAACCAAAATTTCAATCGAAATTGATGGCATTTTGGCCAGTCACGAAGAGACCTGTAGAGCAATGACTTTATGAAGTGTGAGAAGTTATGGTGAAAATGACATGATGACTTTGCTGGCTAACATGTGCCTTAATTCTTTCAACAGAGGAGCAGGAAGAATCTATTTACAATCTGTACATCTCTGAAGTCAGAAATATCAGACTACGACTGGAGAGTTGTGAGGAGCGGTTAATACGGCAGATCCGGACGCCGATGGAAAGGGATGATGTACATGAAAATGTGCTTAGGATTTCAGAGCAAGAGGTGAGCCTTTGAGAAGGTCTGTTTTACCTAGGAAAAGTTTTATTTACAAAACAAGTATATCCAGACTTCTAAATGTAAGCTGGGAAGGTTTGCAGTGTACCTTGAAAAAAGGAGTCCAATATTTAGCTTGTGTTTGTGAGAAAAAAGGTACTGATCAATGGCAACTCTGTTAGTTTCCCTATTATGCGTGTGTTTCTCTAAGTTTTCTCAACATTGTCCACATCAAAGAAACAAAGGAGGGCAGATCTGTACTCATAGTGGTATATATAATATATATCAGGTTGATGTAGGATGAAAGCACTTACCAATCACCTTTCATTTTACAGAAACTGAAGAAAGAGCTGGATCGACTAAAGGATGACTTGGGAGTCATCACAGATAAATGTGAAGAGTTTTTCAGTCAAGCTGCTGGTTCACCTTCAGTCCCTACTCTACGCTCTGAGCTCAATGTTGTTATTCAAAACATGAACCAAGTTTACTCCATGTCTTCCATTTTCATAGATAAGTATGTACTAGGCTGTCTTCCATCACACATGTTTTAATTTACAGTTTTTTCTTAAATTAAAACTATTAGTATGGATAATACTGATCAAGGAAAAGGGAGTTAACATTTTGACATTGTATAAAAGGGGTACCCTGTGACATGAAAAGGCTGAAAAACACAAGTGTGTTGAGTGTTGATATTGATGGTTCAGTTAACAGGGGGTCTCTGTTTTTCAGATTAAAAACTATAAATTTGGTGCTGACGAACACCCAAGCAGCAGAATCGTTAGTAAAACACTATGAAACTAAGTTGTGTGAAGAAGAGGCAGTAACGGCTGACAAAAACAATATTGAAAATCTGATGGGTACATTAAAGGTAAGAGCTGGCTGATGCCTTTTCATGGGCAAATAAAAAAAAAAAAAAGACAAAAACTATCTGTGTTGTAACACCTGATTTGGGTATGCTACACTCTGTAGGGTATCAAACATTGGCTTGTGTATTTAGTTTTAGGAGATATTAGGATTGACATTTCAGAAAAAAGTGGCAGCTTTGGAGCATAAGGATTTGGATAGTTTGAAAGCGTGTTCCTGCTGTTACAAAATGTGTTAAAGTACCTGAACTTCAAAAGTGGCACTTGTTAATGCTGCAGTAAGATTTTATTTTCTCTTCAGAAGGTACCATATACATAAGGTAACATAAACATATATTTATGTTATGTAAATTTGACCACAATAAAATTCTTGCTGCTGCTTTGGTGTACTAACCAGGGTTTCTTAGGAAGTTTGGCAGATATCCTTGAGAAATGGAAGGACTCAAGTTCAGCATTTTTTGATTGTTGTATATAACTCATTTTGATATTGCAAATTATGAGTAATGCTTTTTTTGCTAGATAGAGTGATTGGGATCTGCCTAATAATTTTTTTTGAAAGCTGTAGTTTATAAGGTGAGTGTGTTCATTTGATGTCTGTGGTTTGATCTATGTGTTGTGGGGATTGCTGTTACTTAGAATTATTTTGCAGTTTATTGCTTCAGACCCATTCTGGTGCCACTTGATATATTAGAGCAAGCAGAAGTAAAATATTAATTGAAACGTTTTTGATGGATTCATTTATACAGTTTACTCATGTAAAATACTAATTTATAAAAATGTGTCATAATTTAGGAGTTATTTACAACTTGTTTTTTATCACCTACCAGCAATGGAGATCTGAAGTAGATGAGAAAAGACAAACATTCCATGCCTTAGAGGATGAACTGCAGAAGGCAAAGATGATCAGTGATCAGATGTTTAAAATGCATAAGGAACGTGATCTTGACTTTGACTGGCATAAAGAAAAAGTTGATCAGTTGGCTGAGAGGTGGCAAAATGTTCATTCTCAAATTGAAAATAGGTTTGTATGACTTTATTATAATCTGTTCATGTTTTATACTGGTTTTCTTTTTTTTTTTTTTTTTTCATTTCTGAGGAAAAACAATCAGAAATTAATGTTAAAAGAGGTCTGAATAGTTTTCTGAACTGTTTTATGAATGTGCTGGGATGAAGACCTTTCTTGTACAGTTGACATCATTGCCTTACTTTTCCACTGGAAACGTCTGTGACTGTTAAGCTCCAAAAGATGAACAAGATACAGAAACCTACTACTTACTGAGACACAGTAGAGATAAGTTGTCTTTTTTCTTTGAAAAAAACAAACCTGCAGAAATGGCAGGCAGTCCTATGAGAATACCATCTGTTTCTCCACATAATTAGTTTTGATGGGCTAAATTGATGAGCTGATTCATCAATTATGATTGGGTTCATGTTAATTTGCTTTTAATGACTCAGGTGTTAAGTCTGGAATTTCTTAGCTTGCACTGACTTCTGTGATAATTTTGGTGCAATAACTTCTTGGTGAAGTTCTTTTTATTTTTTAAAATATCCAGTAGAGATAGTGCTCTAAATTCAACCCTTTACTGTCAAGTTGATATGAGAAATGTTGCCCAAGCGCACATGCCTACACAGATGTGCAGGTATAGCAGAACACACCTACCTGTATTTCTGTTGGAGATGTCCATACACGGCATTCCCGGGAATGCTTTTTTCTTCAGTCTCTACAGTTCTGTTTCCTGTATTTAAAGGAGACTGAAGGAAAAAGTATGGGCAAGTTGAGGAATTCTGTACTGTACAGTCTGAATTTATTTCCTTTAAAATGTACTTTGGTTTGCCATTATAGGTAGCCTGAAAAAGGACATTGAAGATAGTGTTGTTGTCGTAAAAATTCACACAACAACCTGTCACATTTTTGTCCTCCTTTTGTAAGGTGTGAATATACCTTCAGGTGCAATATTGAAGTTATTCACTACTTTAGTTGTGTCTATTTGATATTGCTGGAAGTTAAAAGGAAGATAGGGAAAAGGGGACTCATTTAAAGCTGTCTGCAGAATGGCTAACATAAATTCCACCACTGATTTTTCATCAGTTGTCAGTGTGACATAATTTAAATGATTAAACAGTAGTTTTATGAGGGTACTGAAGTGTTTTTATTTCTTCAAGACAGTAAGCATGAAACACATGCTCTCCTCCCAGGACTATCCTGAACAGAATATGCTGAAAAATGACTGCTAATACATAGTGGCTTCTGGTGTAAATAGGACAGATTGTGGTAACTGCAGCATAGAGCTGTAAACAAGCTGCTTTCTGCAAATATTATCTCTGCTTCTTCCTACTCGCTTGACACTGATTATAATCATTAGACAAAACGTATGTACAAATATTGGCTGCAGTTATCATGATCCTTTCTCCTTTTCATGGTTACTAACTTTAAAAGATGCTTAAGTATGAAACCTGAGCAATAGAATTTCCTTTGCTTGCTCTTTTTTAGTCTCCTTTTGGCATCTTAAGAATGACTCTAAAGCAATTCAAAGTATTCATTCCAAGTCAAACTCTAAAAGGTTGTTTAATGATTGTGTTTATTCTGCAGTGTTGTGTGGTCATATTTATATGATCTTTTAAGTAGAATCATAGAATATCTTGAGTTTGAAGGAACCCACAAGGATCATGAAGTCTAACTCCTGGCTCTGCACAGAGCAACCACCAAAATCACACCACAAGAACGAGTAACAATATAAGGATCATGAAAGAACAACTGTCAGTATTTTCCTCAGTATGGAAATGACTTTAAAGAAATACACAGAACTTTCTTTTTAGGTCAAAAACATGATTTAAAATTAGATGTGTATGTTCAATTACTTTTCTCCATTAGCATATTTACAGGCTTTAGTTTTAGTGTAACTCCTGCTGTTTGTGGGAGGCATGGAGAGTACGGTGAGCCGCTACGCGACTCCAGCACGGCACACTCCTCGTCAATTCATAGGTCACATTTGAAATACTCTCACTCCTTGTAACAGAGCTGATTGCTCTAGCAGAGCCCTCCCTCTTTCTTGGGGTTTCCTGTGCTCAAGGAGTTTCAAGAAGTTGAACACACTAATGAGGGATATATAGAGTTTCTTGTGTAGTAGGATCTCTTCTGGTTGTCCTTTATGACAAGTGGAAAGTCTTAATCCAGCTGGGAGCCCTGGTGTTTGAGAAGTGAATTTGCCGTTTAATTAGTGTTATTTTAGTATGTTTATACTGTGAACTGTAGCAGAGCTAAAGCATTCGAAGCCTTTAAAGCTGTTTTTGCCTTAGTGTTGTATTTTTTGTCTTTAATAATCATCTCCCCTTTGATTTGTCTTCTAAAATAAAATCAGGTTGCGTGACTTAGAAGGTATTAATAAATCTCTGAAGTATTATAAAGATACTTACAATTCTCTGGACACTTGGATTCAACAAGTGGAAGATACTCAGCGAAAGATTCAAGAAATACATCCTGAAAACAGCAAAGCGTTGGCTAAACAATTAAACCAACATAAGGTATGAAAGGGATGTCATTGTGGGAAAGCACTGCTGTAAGCACTGACCAAAGAATTACAATATCAGTGATTTCAATCTTGTTTATTAATATGAGAGGCTTATATCCATCACCCTTACTGTAAAACTCCAAGTAGTCACCAGATTTTATGATTTTGTGTTTATAATGCAGCCATGAATATATCACTCACTTACTGTTGTCATTTTATAGACCAGATTGTTTGGCCCTCAAGGTGTGCAAGAACATCAAAACCCTAAAACTTCTGGACTAACCTTATTACATAATTTTATATTTAGTGCTGCTTTTTTTATTTATGGATGTAGAAATATTTTTGTGAAAGCAGAGCTAAACTCAACAACTGTCTCCTGCAAGAAGGAAATGCAGTTTAAATAGACAGGATAAAAAATTATATGCATGAAAGTATATATTCCTGATTTTGTTTTAAGTTCATTTACCAACTATTAAACCTGTCAAGTTTGTTCACTACTTCTGTACTGTAAACCTGATAAAGCTGAGGACGTAGGCTTGAGCATAATTACTTGTACACACATGGATAGGAGCGTATTAGATGTTAAATAAAGCAGATGGTAGTGAAACGTATTTATATTAGATAGTGTTGGATAAAGTAGAAATGTTAATTATAATAGTAATAAAAATAACTTTTTAATATGAAAATGTACATTCATATTTTACAGATGCTGGTTTCTGAGATTGAAATGAAACAAAGCAAAATAGATGAATGCCAGAAGTATTCAGAACAATACTCAGCTGCTGTGAAGGTAACAATAACATGACATTTATAATCCAGCTTTTTTAGTGTCAGTATCATGTTTAATGCCAACGATTTTGTGTATTTTCTCTTTTACAGGACTATGAGTTGCAGACCATGACCTACAGAGCTATGGTTGACTCCCAGCAAAAATCTCCAGTAAAGCGCCGAAGAATGCAAAGCTCATCAGACTTCATTATTCAAGAGGTAAACAGGTTTCTTATGACAGGAAAATGTGAGTCTTTGCTTAAAACAGAGTAAACACAATAATGCAGTTTTGGACTTACTAATGATTAAATATGGTCATCTAAAAAAGACTGCTTTTTTCTCTAGATACATGATGTAACAAATATTCTCTTGTTTGTTATTCTACATTTTGGTAACAAGACAGTATAATGCTGCTGATTAAAAAAATTAACCCAAATTATAAAAAGCTGTTTGAGAATTGTGCCTCAGTAAAACTGTTCAGAACTACCTCCGGACTGGATCTTGATCCCAGCAAACAAGAAGTTCATCTTGACCATAGTAAAACCTACCAGATCAGGACACTTTGATAGATTCTAAGGCAAATCAGCCTCATTTGGGTGAAAAAGATAAATCTGTCTCCCAGATAATCTGTTAGAGAGAGGAATAGTGACAAGCACGTCTTCCCCCTCTTAAAACATTTTCTTACAGGGGGAAGAACCAAGTGACTGTGAAGTCAAAACATTGTCTTCTGTTTCTTCTCCTTATGGATCTCCTCAGAGATCCTTAGGATATATTTATCCTAGATAAGGATACCTTCATGGACACCTTGTTGACAGCATTGAACTTCGGAATCAAAATTAGAACTTTGGATTCCACAATCATGATTTTGAAATCAAAATTGGTATAGGTTCTAGAGTAATGTCTATCACTTCTTTCAAGCTTAATGGGAGTGGTTACCTCTATGACACCTACGCCTCCTCTTTTTTTGTTTCTCTACAGTTCATGGATCTACGGACTCGGTACACTGCCTTAGTGACCTTGATGACCCAATACATTAAGTTTGCAGGTGATTCTTTGAAAAGACTGGAAGAGGAAGAGGTAGGTCATTCTCTGGCAGTCAACCAAGCAAAAAGAACATCTAGGCAAACAAATATACCTGTTGGAATAATTCAGAAACTTAACAGCAGAGGTGGAAAACTAAAATTCCTTACGTAGTACACATTATACAGGAATGTAGCAGTGTTAACACTGTTATCATTCAAATAAACAAAATCCTGTACCATCTATCCATTTCACCAGTTCTTCCACCTAGAAAGATCATTTGATTCGTTAAATTCTGATAGAGATCTAGTTTAAATTTAAATACTAGTACTTTCAATTTTAATACCCTAGGGCATGATCTTTTAGGTAAAAGCAGACATTAAGATGAAGGCAAACTCACCCTGTACACCCTATATAGGCCTTTTAATATTCCATAGTATGCATTCTAGTCCACTTAACATACAAGGAAGTTCTTTCAACAGGGAGACGAGGTGCCCTCTTAATTAATTTCTGAAGTTAGTTTGACCAGTTCATTTTTTTCCTTCTGCCTTTCTACTGTATTGATTCCTTGGAGTCAAACAGCATTTTATTTATGCTTTGAGTTGGATCTTACTAGCAAAAGTAGGTTATTGAAATTAGGCAGACAGATTAGTCAAAATACATGCTTGCTGCAGAGCAAACCTTCCAAGTAATTGAGAAAAAACAACCTTCTAAATTTTTCACTTTCTTTTGAAAACTGTCTCTCAGAAAGAGATTATATAGTCATTCTTTAAGGACTACATCGGTTTAGTATAAACTGCATAAATTGGATAAAATTGGAGAACACTACCATATGGGTATAAATTTCAATGTTATTGTTACAGAAAAAATAAGTTCTTAAATTACTGTTATATAATTCTGGTGCTGTTTTTGTCTTTATTGGCTTTTCTTGCTATTGATTACCTCTGAACCAACACTAATATGTTGTATACATGTAAGCATGTATATTTGGGCATCATCAAGTGGTGGAGCAAACTGATGGAAATAAATGTTTGTCAATAAGTAGCCATTGTAACTGAGGATTTAGTATGACTAATAACGCTAGTGGCATCAAGGTTAAAAAGTCAGTCAAAGAACAAGGATCAAGAAACCTGTGAATGTCAATAGACTTAACATTCTTCAAGAACAAGTCGATTCTTTCAAAATGTTTTGAGTTTCACTCTGCTCTGAGTCTCCAGGATTGCTTTGTTTGAAATCAAGTACCCCCCATCTTCCTTCCTCCTCTACCCTCTATCAGCCTCCTAAATCTTTGGCAGCTTCTTTGAAGATAGTCTAAGCAGGTTTCCAGTCTCAAAATAAGATAATGGGGTTTTTTTTCTTTTTAATCAGGGTAGTAAATCAGAAGAAGAATAATCTTTTTCAAAAGAGTAATAAGGGTTTTTTTCTTCTGGGAAGAAAAATTCTTCACAGACCTCTGAAGTCTGTGATTGTTCCAAGATTTCCTTTTATGCCAGTCTTTCTTCCTAACTCTCAGTAATGGCATTAAGAAAGCAGAGAATAAGGAGAAAAATAAGATACTTTCAATCATATCTCAGTTTAATCCATGTGCTGTCATGCTCAGAGTTTACCGGAAGAGAATCAGCTCCAGCAACCTGTGAAGTCAGCTGAAGTCTTTCAAGGTTTGAGATGTAATGAAGATCTTGAACTGAGAGAGGAAAAGAAACCTAATGAAAGCATGATGGATGTGGAATATTTGCAAAAACAGAACTCTTCCAGTAAACCTGAATACACAGAAAATAAATTGGGAATGAACAGAAGAAAATTAAATGTGTACAGATATGACAAAATCAAAACTGATACAACGTTTAAGCAACTTCTAAATTTCAGTGGCCAAGAAAGTAGCATTAGTGGCAACAGTGACAGTAAGCTACATACAGAGCAGGAGAGTTTAATGGGCTTTGGTAATCAAAGTAAAGAAGCAAAAAATGATAGAAAAGATTGTTTCGTTTCAACTGAGATCTCTGTGAGTGTGAACAGTGATCCTGGTGAAATGTTAAAGGAGCAAATTGCTAATGGAGAGAGACAGAAAACAGTGGGAATGTCAAAGAAGTTGCCTGAAGTGGAAATGATACACAAAACCACAGGAAAAGAAAATTCAAGAAAGGCAGGGAGTGATGTTTCAACAAAGCAACAATGCGAGATGCAATCAGAAACTGATCTTGAGCTAATAACAAAGAAAGCTGCAGTTAGTCCAAGAACTGGAAAACAGGCCCTGGGTATCAGCCCTTACGAACAGCAACACTTTTCGCAGAGAACTCATTTTGAGTGTCAGTGTAAAGAACATTGCTCTACAGAAAGCAAAAGCCGTAATGATTTAAAATCTGAAGACAGAGAATTTCAAGTGTATGGTGAAAAAGGTGACTCTCTCTCAGGTGCAGGGGATGCAACACCTTTAGAGAAAATTGCATCCTCTTTCGGAGAGCTGACAGTGCATAGTGGAAGTGAAAAAACGAAGTTAAATTTGCAACCTATGAGCAATCCAGGTGGTTATTGTCATGTTGAAAGGGATACTGACAAACTGCAGAAAGCATCTCTGGGTAAAGGTTACCTCCTAGCAGAAAATGAAATCCTAGAAAAATCAAATTTAAATTCAAATGAAACCAAGAATACAGTGCATGAAATGTTGGCTATTTCTTCAGGAAGTATTTCAGAGAGTCACTGTGCAGCAAAAGTTTCTGAATCTTATCCATTAGATTTCCATGTGTCACCTTTGCAAAATGATCAACATTTAGGTACAGAATTGTTAAGGAGTGCTGGTGATTTAAATGCAAATTTAGGTATCTCAGGAACTTTTACTGGAGGAGAGCATTATTTTCCATTATCAGAACATGAACTAGCAAAAAAACTTTTGAGTCACAATGAGAAAGTAAGCATGAAGAAAATACCACAAGGTAACACTTACGGTTTGGACAACATAAATAGAAGTGGGAAGAAGCAGAGTGGAGAAGACAGGCTAGAACAGGGTCAGAAATTTAAAGATTTGTTGCCAGTTTCAGAAATGGACTATAGAGATGAGGGTAATAGCACCAAGGTCCTTCGAGAAACCACTGGACTCCAGAAAACATTCAGTGAAAAAGTAGGCATAAAAGCCTTATTTGAAAAAAAACAAAAGCAAAAAAAAAGAGGCAAAGATAATGAAGAGAAAAGGAACACAACTATTATTAAGGTACCAGAGTTTTTATGCAATGCAAATGAAGGAGTTAATCTAAGAATGATTCTGAATCAATGCAAATCAACATTTGAATCACAAAATACATCAAGGTCAAGTGATTTAAGACTGATTGAACATAATTTAAACAATGAATATGCGAATTATGCATCAATTACCGTGCATTTTGAGATGCTTAAATTTTTTAAGTTCTTAGAAATTTACTTCTATTTTTATTTTGTGTTAATATTTGCCATCCTTTTCTCCACCCAACTGATGCTCAGCATATTGATTAGAAAACTGAAATCTAAGAAGATACAGTTTGTGACTGTATCTATATTTTTAGGTCTTCTTTTTCAAGCCCAATACATTAGATTTTGTGTTTATGTGAGTATAAGAGATCTGATAAATCAGTTAAAATTTTTTGTTTCAACTGGGGGCTGTTCAAAATTATAATACAGGGAAATACGGAGAGGAACTGAAGAAGCTGCCTTTGCATTAGCCTTTTAGGAAATGTCTCAGATATCATATGAAAAATCAAGTGTATCTGACAATTTTTAAGTAACCCAACAGTTTGCTTGTTTGAAAACGTTGCTGTCATTACCCTTCGTGCCATGTTTGTATGATCACAGGAAAGAATATAGGTGTGTTCTTACTTCATGTTAGCTCACATTTGGTAACTTAGCACCACAACAGTGCTAATGAAGACAAGGTATGTATAGTTCCAACCATATTGTTACTGGTGGTTACACATCTTCCTTACAAGACTTGCTCTGGAGCTGCCAATATATGGAGACTACTAGCCAACTGGTTTTCATTAGGGTTTTCCTAATTACCACGTTTACACTTCTGTGTCTGCACTGCAGAACAGCTGTGCTCCCACTGATCCCCCAGCTGAGAGTGGAGGCATTGGAACTGGGGAGCATGCTACGGAGCACAGCTGTGCTGGGATCTGGGTACTTCTCTTTCTGGAGCTGCTGCATCTCAGCTCTACCTCTAGATCCTGTTTCTTTCCTTGGAGAGGATTTCCAAACTTTTCTTGTGTCATTTGTGCTTGCAAGCTTAAATCCTTAAATCTTCCAGCAGCTGCTGAACTTACTGAGAAATGGTAGGCCACTTTCTCTTTGGGAACTCCTGCACACTGTATTTGGCTCATTGTTTGCTCTACCTATTTGTTTGGAGAGAAAGCCTGTGCAAGCTGTTTGGTGTTGCTTTCTGCTAAGAGGCATCTGGCTGAAGTGAGAGGCTGCAGGACTTCTTCACTTTGTGGATGTCTTTGTCAAGGGTTTCATATTTGGCTAATGGTAACTTCCTGAAGCTTTCAAGAGAAGGTGATGGTGGTGGGAACTGCTCATCCTGCTTTCTGGACATACCATATATACATGAGTAAGTATTTTCCCTTCTGCTTTTCTAAGAGCCTGATACGTTCCATATGCTGTATTACAAAAAGTGCATTACAGCTTACCTTTTTCTTTTACAGATTTTAAAGAATAAGGAAGCATCCGCACGTCAGGCATATTCAGATCTAATGGCACAGCAAAATAGCACAGTTGCTGAGAATAAAAAACTCATGGTAAAGGTAAAAACACTCGAGGAGACGTTGGAGAACATGAAGAAACAAAAAATCCAAGTGGAACAGGAGCTCCCTAAAGTGAGAGAAGCTGCAGAAAAAGAGCGGAAGAAGCAGCAAAAGGACATGGAGGAGATCTGTCTTCAGAAGACCAAAGCTGAGCAAGAGGCAAAGCAATGTCGTATAGACCTAGAAAGCATTGAGAAAGAGAAAGCAGATGCAGAGCAGGAGTTGGAGTGTGTAAGGCAGTTCATTTTTCAGGCAGAGACTCAGAGAAGTATACTGGAAGAAAACCTTCGTGCTTTTCAAAATCAAATAGAAGAAAGCACCTTTACCAGAAGAAACCTTGAAGAGCTTCTAAGAAGAAAAGATACTAATCTTCATGATTTAGAGAAACAAAAAAAAAACTTGATGCAGGAACTGAAGAAAAAAACAGATGGAGAAGAGACGCTTCTGAAGCTCATCAAACAAATGGAACAAGATCTTGACTTTAAAGGGAACCTATCAGAAATAAAGCTGCAAGAAAGAGAACGAACTGAGTGCAGAAGGAAGATTGTTGAAGGCACATACTCTGTAACTAGAGAAACTTCCCTGCCAACTTTCACAGCTGGGAAAGGCAGCCAGTGTAGGATTGATTCTGAAATTACGAGTTTCCAGAAGAAACTAGAAGCCAAAAAAGTAGAAGAGCTTAAACAAAAGATAGATGAGCTGACCCTTGCTAATAAAAAGGCTGATAAAACTATTAAAGACCTGAAATATGAACTGAATGAAATTGAGCTTCAAAAATCATCAACAGAAGAAAAATCTCGTTTATTAAAAGAAAAACTAGATAAAGTCAACAATGAACTTAAATGCCTAAAAATTAAATTGGAGGAAAAAGACCAAGTAGAGCAGAGATATTTGCAACAGTTGAAAGAACTGGAAAGGCAGCTACAGAGAACTATGGGTAAATCTGAAGAGGTGATGCAAGAAAATATGGATCTTAAGAAAATTAAGATGAACTGTCAGGAGGAGCTGAAATCTGTTCAGCAAGAAAAGACACAGCTAAAAAGAGAAGTAGAGGAATTAACCAGATCGCAGACAAAAACTGAAATCACTATCAAACATTTAAATTCACAAATCAGTTCTCTTCAAAAAGAGAAACTGGCAGCTGAACACCGAACACAGTCATGCAAAGGAGAAGCAAATAATCTTCAAGACCAATATAAGAAAATTAAAGAACAGTTGCTTGAAAAAACGAAAATAGAGAGAGAAAACCAGCATGAAATTCAGATGCTGAGGAATGAATTAACCAAAAGCAATCAGGTGTCAGAAACATTGAAACAACAGATAGAAGACCTTAATAAATGGAATACTGAAACAAAACTACTGATGAAGCAAATTCAATCCGAATCAGATAAGATGGCTTTGGAAAAGCAAAATATTCAGAGGAAAAATGATGCGTTAAAAGCCCTAGCAGATGGTTTCAAAGAACAATTGCGTACAACAAATGAACAATTGCACAAACAAACAATAATTGAGCAAGAATTCATATGTAAAATCAAAAGCCTAGAAGTTGATCTTGCAAAAACAAAAGACTTAGCTAGTGACTATAAACAAAAATGTGATAAACAAAATGCTTCCACCCTTAGCATTGACCGGGAGGTTAAAAATTTAAATGCTCAGATGAATGCTCTAAGTATGGAAAAGAGAATGAGTGAGCAGAAGATTTCACTACAACAAGCTCATATACAAGAACTAAGTAGCAAATTAAAAAAACTGCAGGATGAACTCCATCAGAAAACTCTGGATGAACAGATGGCACGCAAGAAGATGATTCTGTTTCAGGAAGAATCCATTAAGTTTAAACATTCTGCTGAGGAATTTAGGAAAAAAGTGGAAAAATTACTGGAATCCCATAGCATCACAGAAAAGGACATTTCTGGTATAAAACTAGAATGTGTTGCTCTTCAGCAAGAAAAGCATATGGCTGAGGAAAACATCATGTTGTACAAGAGGCAAATGGAAGATCTGCAAGAAAGGCTTAAAAAATGTCACGAACAACTACAGCAAGGGAAGCAGGCTGAAATGGACTACCACCAGAAGTGCAGGAAACTCGAGGAAGAATTGGAAGTGGAGAGGCGCATGGTTGAGGGCTTGAAACAGAAGATGGATCTGCAGGTCAGGGAGAGTGAACACAGGTTTCTTTCATTTCAAAATGAAGTTCAGCAAAGTAATAAGCTCCAAGATTCTGGATTTAAACTGAGCTGTGAGAGAAGAGGGAATGATTTCAATTACCTGAGTGAGACTGCAGCTAAAGAATTTGAACAGCTTCCTCCACATACAAAACCAAGCTCACCTTTGTTAAGGCAGAAACAGGAGAGATCAGGTTTTAAATCTGATCAAATAGAAGAAAATACATTGTACGTGAGTGCCGATGATACAATACCCAGAGAGGTACAGTTTCAGATGTCAAGCATAAACCAATCATTAGAAGATTCAAGTTCGCAGTCTTTTACGGAGTTTGTTTCGCAGATGAGTACGCAGTTCCAGATAACTTTTGATAAAACAAGCCAAGTCTCTGGAACATCTGAAAGGGACACATTGAGAAACAGGAACCTACACAGTTCCAGACAAACCATTAGACATGGAGAAGACACAAAACATGAATTAGGAGTGGTAAAACTGCATCCCTTGGAGGTACACACTACATTTTGTGGGGATTTGCCTTCCTAATGCTGCTTTTTACTAGTCAGTTGGTTGGTTGGTTGGTTTTAGTTATGCTTTATTACTATTCTGTTTAGTATTTCCTATGTTCCTACCTTGGTGAAGGGAACCCCTTCTGTCTTACATAATACAAAAAGCTTACTGTTATGTTAGACCTTACTACCAGGTTTGTTAATGTCTAAGAAAGAGTATTTTAAATGTTTGCATTGGAAATAGGAATTCACATACACTGTTGTATCATTATTGGTCAAAGGAAGCTTTGATTAACAGCAGTAAGCTCATATAATAACAAACAACAGTTACTGATATTTAGTCTAGTCATATTCCTGTTATTGAATAAATATTTGAAATGACAAATGCACTTCAAAACTTAGGCTGTCTATATATCTCTGCTCGCCAATTCTAGTAGCAGTTCTCCTTTCTGACTTGCATTCAAGTTCTCCCTTTGGTTTCTCTGGTGGTGGACTTAGGAGTGAATTATGTACAGCATAGTCTGCAGTTGTATTTCTCACTGTGTCAAAAACTTCCTATTTACAGATAGTGAAGAACAAGCACTATGACATGCATGTTGAAGTCACAACATTAAACCAAGAAAATGACAAGACTTTTGGTAATGAAGAGAGAATGTTTCAGGGATACAAAACTTCCGAAGGGTTTAGGAAAGAAGACTTTGCAAAGATGAGCTCTTTCTTAGGAGAAGAGGTTTTGAGAACTGTTGACGATGGTACTCAGCTGGAATATTTTACAGAGGAATATGATACTATTAAATTTCAAGGTCTCCGACATGATGTAACTGCCAGGCAGTTGACTGAAGTTAAACTTTTAGACAGGCTCACTGTTGAGCAGCTCATTTCAGGGCAGAAGACTATTGATGAGGTTCAGAAAAGCCTTGAAAAATTTTTAACTAAACCTACAGCTATAGCTGGGCTGTACCTTGAATCCAGCAAAGAGATAATCTCTTTTGCTTTAGCAGCAAAGAGAAAAATCATAGGAAGAGCACTGGCATTAGCATTTTTAGAGGCCCAAGCAGCTACTGGTTTTATTATTGATCCCACAACAGGTCAGAAATTTTCTGTTGATGATGCAGTTGTTAGAGGGCTTGCAGACAGTGAATTCAAGAGCAGACTGCTTGAGGCAGAGAAAGCTGTTTTGGGTTATTGCTGTTCTGGGAAGGTGCTGTCTGTATTTCAGGCTGTGGAAGCTCAACTTTTAGAAAGACAAAAAGGTAAAAATATCCTTGAGGCTCAAATTGCAAGTGGGGGGGTTATTGATCCTGTGAGAAGTGTTCGTGTACCTCCAGAAGCCGCCGTGCAGCTTGGCTTGCTTAATAACACCATTCTAAAATTTTTGCATGAACCTTCAAGTAATGTAAAATGTTTCCACAATCCAAATAACAGGAAAGCTATGTACTACTGTGATTTGCTGAAAATGTGTTTGTTCAGCGTAAGCAGTAAATGCTTCCTGCTTCCAGTTGGTGAAAGGAAAATAAGCAGCCCATCACCAGAGAAAAGTCATAAAACTTCTGTAGTGAATGTTGACACAGGAACTGAAATGACTTCATATGAGGCTTATCAAAAAAATTATATTGATAAAGCTACATATCTTGAGCTTTCGAAACAGGAATTTGATTGGAAGGAGTCTACGTGTTTTGACTCTGATGGCAATTCTTTTCTTTTGCTTACAGATCTTAAAACGGGTGTACAGTTTAATATTGAGGAGACCTTAAATCAGGGTAGAATTGACAGAACATTAGTCAACAAATATAAGGAGGGCTTAATCACACTTAATGAGTTTGGGGATATTTTAGTTAGCAGTTCACAGCCAAATAAGGATTTAAACAGTCCTATTGCAGGGTTCTGGGTTTCTGAAACCAATGAAAGAATTCCAGTCTTGAAAGCCTCACGCAAAAATTTGGTAGATAGAGTTACTGCCCTCCGATGTCTTGAAGCTCAGGTTAGTACAGGAGGTATAATTGATCCATTTACAGGAAGAAAGTACAGTGTTTCAGAAGCTTTGCAAAGGGAGTTACTTGATGATGGTTGTGCCAAGCAAATCCAGCAGTGTGAGCTGATCTTTACTGGGATCATTCATCCTGTAAGGAACACTATTATGTCAGCTGTTGAAGCTGTGCATTTGAGTGCCATAGACAAAGAAATGGGCATGCGCTGCCTGGAGTATCAGTACTTGACTGGTGGCTTGATAGATCCAAAATCTCATTCCAGATTAACAATGGAAGATGCAATTAAGAATGGTATTATTGATGCTAACACAGCTACAAAGATGAAGGATGAAAAACTGCATAATAAAGTTTTAACATGCCCCAAAACTAAGAAGAAGATAACCTACAAAGAAGCTTTAGATCGAGCTGTTTTTGATTGCCACACTGGGCTGCGATTGTTAGAAGCAGCTCAGCCCATGAAAACAGGAATTTCCAGTCTTTACTATAATTCATAGTGGATGAAAGATATTAGTACTTATTTTGGGCCTTGCTTTAAAACCTGTTGAAGTTAAGGAAAAGATCTGTGATGGCCTTCATGGAAAATCATAAATGGTATTTTCTAGTATTAATTAGTTGCTGTAAAACTAATTATTATGAACAACTAATTAGCATAAGCCACTGAAGCTGGAATTAGATATTACTTACTGCAAAATTGAAATTTATAGATAGGTAGAGTCATAATTTCAAAAAATACAATCTATATGTTCAGTTTTTACTGGCAGGCCTTGTCTGTCATTAGCTTATATATAGGTAGTGGAAATGGGGAATTATACTGAGGTTCATGAAGTTAATATTAGTGCCAAGTGGGTAGATTTAGGTGAGACAAGAATCTTACATAAAAGATTCAAAGGGATTGCCCATTTTGTGAGTGAACACAGTGTAGTATTTCATGTGACCTGTTACTTAAAATTACAAATTAGTTTGCAGATACCATTTGTTTTACAAGAGCAGCAATAAAATATACAAGGATTAAATCTGCAGTGCAGTAAGCACACATGCATCAGTACTTTTTCTCACACTGGTATTTCATTAATTTTAATGGATTGTTTACACAAAAAAGTTGTTTCCCCTGCCCTGAGTTTTTCTGTCATTTCAGATTGGGTTTTTTTTTAGAATTGTTCCCTGCTCTATTAGGGAAATGAATTACAATTACACATCAAATTTTTAAAAAATCCATTGAAATAAAGTGTTTTCATTTCTACTTGTGATACATGGAAGGGCTTAAGCATGTTTTCTTTGTATTGATTCTCTGTCCACCTAACAGATTGTGTTTATGTGAAAAGAAGTGTGTTTTCTGGTGCAAAAAAAGGTTAAATGTCTCAGTATTTTACTTTTCTTGTTTCTGTAACATAAAAGCAATGTATTCTTCTGAACTGTAATTTGGTAATCCATGTGCATAGTTTGCAAAATACTGTTATGCTATGCTGGTTATACATATCCTTACCTGAGGGTAATGCAAAGGCAGCAATTCAAAGGTAGTTTATATGCAAATGTTTTTTTAGATTTTATCTGCTGAGTAATGGCTGGGAAGCTATGCTTTTTCTTGCTATCAATCATTTTATAATGATTTTATGTGTGTATGACTAAGCACCTTTATCATAATTACAAATCACTTGAGGTATTATTTTGTTGATATCTATAATTATGTGGCATTTTTGTTCCTACATCAAAGTGTCATAGTAATGCATGTGGTGGTAAATAAAACCAAATAATTTTATGTTTATGTGGTGATAATAATGCCATTGCGGTAGAATTGTATTTCTACAGACATCAGTGTTACATATTTCAACAATTTACAATTACATGTTTTTTTACAATTCATGGCACTCATCAGAAATCAATGGAAGAGGAAAAGAAGGAACATGTTGAGAAAGCTGGAGATTTGCTGAAGTGGGTGTCAAACCTCAGCAAGACACTCAGCAAAGAAGAAGGAGAAAAGGCTGAAAAAACAGATTTACCTAAGCAGCAGGTACACAGATGTCTTTGATAAAGCACCACTTCCGCTTTTAAGGGTTTTGCATGGATTAAAATTCCAAAATAATCCATAAACACTTTTTTTCCCCCTACAAATCGCCATCCACATTTTCCTCGGGACATAATTCCACATTTGATTGTGAGTAGAGAGTTGGGTAAATAAACATCAATGTTTAGGGACACAAGCATATTACTCAAGAATAAACTCCCACTGCTTTTTACAAACCTAGCATGTGACATATTCTGACACTGCAAAATATCTGTTTAGAGAAACTGGACCCTACACACCATTTCTCAGCCTTTGTAGAGGGAAAGTGCATCCTGTCAGGATGGCATTTTGGGCACCAGGAGGGAGAAAGTTGGTAGGAGGGGCCTGAGGGCCGAGTTTCTATTTATTTGCTTTTGAAAAGTTAATCTGAGGGGGTCCTCTTAGGGGATAGTCAAAACTGCTGTCCTGGGAAGTACAGCAGCTGTTGACTGAGGCCTCTTTGTTATCACACCAGTCCACACGCTGTTGGAATGGCCCATCTTGATGCCTTTGTATTTAGCAGGACGTTGTCACTGTGTACAGTTGTAACTCTTGACCATAAATTTCCATCTGTGAAGTTTCCTGTCATTTCTAGGACCTCCTCTGCTAGGCTTGCCCTATGAAATAGCTTAGTTACACCTAAAAAGGTTTCAGTAGGTGAAGGTCTGCCTGCACACTGAGCAGCAGAGTGACAGAGCAGTGTCTTGTCCACATCCCTCAGCAGAGGGCTGGATGTGTCATTATGCAGACATGATTTTGTCCCTCTTGGCAGCCTGTTCCTCTGTTTTTATTTTGGTGATGCATTCTGGTGCCAGAGTGACTGGAGCAGCTTGAGCATAAATCCAGCTTGCTGTTGGGAAGGTTGGCAGTCCTCATGACCTCTGTTCAGCTCGTAGCTGGTTCAGGGAGGACCAGTGCTAGCTCTGAGTGTGTCCCTGTATCTGCAGGAGGAAATAAGCTTTTATTGATTTGAACATATTGATTGTTAAATTACTAGCAGGTGGGAGGAGGATTTGCAAAAGCTTTCAGAGCTGGTCCTCTTCTGCCCTTGCTAATGGCTACACAGCAAAGCTTTATCAGTGCTGGGCCAGCACTCAAGTCCTTAGGACATCTCGCTTTACCACGGCAACTGTGGGTGTCATCTCCCCTGTCCATCCTGAGCCTCTGATTTGGCTGTCTTGGCTTCCTATGGGAGATTAGTGTTTGCTGAGGGTCTTTGTTTCCCTTGTGAAATGGCCTGACGAGGTAGCTGCACCTTTCAAAGGTGCCTGGGTTTGTGTCTCTACTGACTAGCAATGGTACCTTGACAAGTTGTGTAGAAACTGGTGATTTGATAGCTAATGTCAGCTGAAATACATTTCACACAGAGGATTGGGGCGGCTGTGGGGTGTAGTCAGGTACGGGGAAGAGAAGCTGATGCCAGTAGTGACAGGGTGCACACAGCAGCCACAGTGATACTGGTTCCCTGAGTAAAGTGGATCCCATGACCCCACCTGGTACTTCAGCCTGCTCACATCATCTTCTTGTGTAGTGCATGCAGTGGTTCTCTTGGTTCCTGTGCAAGCAGCACAAGTGGTGAGATAGTGGCTTGCTTAAGTGATTATTGCAAAAAGAGACTGTTTGGGCCCTTTGATACAATGCATACAAGGACAGAGTTGGTTGTGTCCAAACCCAGGTGAATGAAGTGCCCAAGAACCTTGCTTGAGATCCAGCACCTATGTTGAAAATATCTCCAGCTTGCAGAACTCCCTTTTGATAATTTGCCTTTATTTATCCAAACGGGTGCTTTTCTTTGAAGAGACTGCAGGGAGTTTCTCAGGAAAGTTAGAAGATTAAATTCCCACAGTTCCTCTACCTGAACAAGTCCTTTAGTGGGGATGACACAGAACTGATAGTGTGGAGAATATTAATTAATAATTAAATTTTTCGAAGTGTCTCATGTTGCATTTGTTACTGAATTTCATGCAGGTGTGTGGTCTTCTGATATGTTTTTTTTTAATTTTTTTATCTGTCATTTTGGTGAGTGACTTCTTGAACATGACCATCATACACAACCTTTATACAGCTGCTATAAACTGTGCCAATTATGAGTGATTTTGAATGATTGGTAATTTCCTATCAAACAACATTTTGAAATATTCTATTTGTTTTGCCCAATAGTTTTCTGAAAAGAGCTTACTTAATCAAAAGGCATACCACAATGACTTACCCATGTGTAAATGATACAATTCCAATAAATAATATTGCTCTAAGGATAGCCAGTATTTTAAAAAAATCGAGCTCTTATACTATTGAGATTAGCCCCAGAGACAAATACAGTTTTGTTTGTTTGTTTTTATTTATGTACACAATGAGGTCTTGAACACAGGTTATTTATTTTTCAGATTTCCCTTCATGAAATGTCAACCAAGAAAGAACAAATAGCTGAAGCTCTGCAGACGACTCAGTCATTTTTAGCTAAGCACAGTGACAAGTATGCCAATTTTAATTTTTCAAATAATGTAAATTAATTGAATCAATACATACTGTTTGCTTAAACAGAAATCATATCCTTATCTTACAGTTCGAATTGCATTTCATGTACAGTTTGGGGTTTTTTTGTCTTCCCATTTGGTGAAGCTTGATGTAATTTTGTTTATTTCAAGAATTTGACATGGTTTATATAACTCTGGTCAGCTTAAAAACATTAGATAATTAAATTTTCATTAGAAGTCAAAATACTTAACAAATTTGTAGTAAATGAGTACTTGAACTACATGTCACAAGATTGTTTCATCTGTGTCTGAAAACAGATGGTTTAAGATACTAAATAGCTGAGGTATCTCATGACTCCTTGCTGTTTGTGTTAGCTGTCTTGACTGGTAATCAGTAGACAAAGGCCCATGCAAAGGTTAAATGCTTATTTTCCTGAATAACTGCAATCAGATTGTAGCTTTCTTGAACATCTTTGTAATTGGGCTGTATTTTTTCCAGACTACCTGTACTAAATTCTACTCCCCATTTTTAAGTAAAGATAGGCAGATCACTCCCAACAAGTTAAAAATTACCTAGAGATCTCCTTCTTCCATTATTTTTTCTCATAACAGAATGACAGATGAAGAGAGACATGAAATGGAAAAGCAAGTTAGATCCCTCCAGGAGAGCTACAGCTTGCTATCCAACGAAGCTTTGAAGCAGCTGCAGGAAGCACATCTGGGTGATGAAAAGATGGAAGAAAAGGTAACAACTTTGATACTTAGATTTCAGTCTCTCTTGAGATTTACTGCATGGTTTTCAAACCACACATGATGAGCAAAAGAAGAAGCTGCAATTAACAGTGTGTGGAAGGAAATTGATACTTAATTGACTGAAGGTGTTGTATATTTGCTATGAAATACTGTATGTGACCTTACCTGTGCACATGAGCATTCTATTCATCAGACTTCTTTTGTGAAGAGTCTTAATAATGTGTGCCTTGCATGAAGAAAGATAAGCAAATCATTCATCTCTTAACTCTTCTCTTAAAAGCCATTCTTTTACTGCTAGATAAGTCTGCGTTTCTGCTGCAAAAATGACATCGTAAAATAACATGTTAATCTCTCCCATATATCACTCGGAAATGTCCTGGAAGAGATGTACTTTCCATTTTTCTTAAAACTTGTCTGGGTATGAAAATGGGAGGACATAATACAATTAGCTCTGAGATACTCTGAATATATTTGTTAATAGATACTAGTCTTAAATATGTAGTTCTCAAAAATTATCTTGTGCGCAAGTGTTCTCATATACATATAGAGGCAGAGTCTGTGTAATGAGTTCAGACAGTGTTGCCAAACTGACTTCATGCTTTCCATGCAAACTAAATGCAATATTTGGTGCTAGAGTATCTGATTCCATATTGTTGAGTGTATATACAGAAATGCTGTATGCTGTAAACATGAATAGCATGGTTGTGTTGAATCACATACTGTTTCCAAATATTCTAACCTTTCACAGACATTTATAGCATGAAAATGTGCCTTTCAGGTATATGTTCTATTTGCTCTCTCTGCAATCATTTCTTCTATTGTCTTTCACTAACCCTATTTATGTATGCAAAGCATAGGTTTTCAATTCACAGATGCATGTTGGTTTTAAATCTTTTATCACATCGTGTGCTGTTGAGTGACTGACATAGATCACTTGCGTATTTGAGCTGCTAACATTCACAACATTCCTCCAGGCCTGGTAAGTACATGTTTTTATGCTTATCATGCATTCATTTTAAATATGTAGTCCAAAAATACTGATAGCTTTTCTTTTATATTCCCCTTTAGGTGAATAAAGTCATTGCTGGTGTCATTGACCAAACAACTGGAGAAGTCCTTTCAGTCTTTCAGTCTATTTTAAGAGGTTTTCTTGACTATGACACCGGAGTTAGATTGCTCGAGAATCAGCTGATTCTTTCTGGAATAATTTCTCCAGAATTAGGAGTGTGTTACGATTTGGAAGAAGCTAGAGCTCATGCCTTAATTGACGAGCAGATTCTGTTGCAGCTGCAAGAATTAAGTAATGCAAAGAAGCTTATGTCAGAATCATCATTAGGAAATATTCCAGTCGTTTCAGCTTTAGAACAAGGTCTAATTTCAGAACCTCTGGCTGTTAAAATGCTTGAGAATCAGCTTTCAAGTGGGTATTTGATTTTGCCATCTACTGGAGAAAAGCTGTCTTTGCAGAATGCTTTCCAGAAAAACCTGATTTCTCCAACATTATATGCAAAACTCCTGGAAAGACAAGACACATGTAAAGATCTCATAGACCCAAACTGTGCTGAGAAAATTTCCCTTGAACAGATGTTTCATAGAAGCATAATACATGAAGCAACAGGGTTAAGACTCCTACCTGTGAAACCACAAGAAAAAGGGAGAATTGTGTTCAAATGTGGAAGGAAGGTAACTATTTTGAGGGCAGCCCATGAAGGGCTCATTGACAAGGAAACAATGTTCAGGCTGCTGGGTGCTCAGTTAATGTCTGGAGGTATAATTGACCCTGACTCAGGGAAACGAATGACTGTGGAAGAGGCCATGAGACAAGGGATGATAGATCAGGACACTGCTTGTGGGATCCTCACACATCAGGTTCAGACTGGTGGAATCCTTTGTCAAAATTCAGGACAACGCCTGACTGTTGATGAAGCTGTACAATGCAACTTAATATCATCTACCAGTGCTCTGCTGGTATTAGAAGCACAGAGAGGCTTTGTGGGACTAATTTGGCCTGACACTGGTGAAATATTCCCTGTATCAACTTCTTTGCACCAAGATATGATTACAAATGAGCTGGCATTCAAAATACTGAATGATAGAAAGAAAATAGCTGCACTTTACATACCAGAAACTTGTGAAATAATCAGTCTTGACAAGGCTGCAGAATCAGGGATTATAGACAGTAATACTGTATCTGTTTTGACCAATGTGACTTTACCAGATAAAATGCCCAATGTAGAAGAATTAAAGTCCCCTTGCAAAAATGCTGCAAAATGGTTATCGACTTACGAATTTCTGCCATCTGTATTTCATTACTGTGAGGAGGAACGTGAAGATTCTGGCACAGAAGACCCTGTATGTCATAATCTAGAGCAAACTAAGAAACTATTCATGTCTTACCTGATGGTAAATAGTTACATGGATGCAAACACTGGAGAGAGACTTTTGTTATATGATGGACAACTGCAAGAAGCCATCAGTATGTTGCTGGAAGGTGATAGTGCTGGGTACAATGCTGGTGTTTCAGATACAGAGCTTAGTAACAAATACATAAGCTCAAAAGGAATTAACCTAAAGTCAGCAGACAGTGTTCAGGATGATCTTTTGGGTGCTGAGAATTCTTGTAATAACAAGAAGGTAAATCAATTTGATGATTCTAGGAATTATGTATCTTCACAAGAAGATCTCCCTGTGTGTAGGCCAGATGTTTGCAATACTCTTGGTACTGAGCAATCAGAATATACACAGGAGATTTTATTAACTGTCCCTGCAGAACTCAGAAATGTAGTAAGCAGCACTCAAAATTCCATGAAGAGAAATGAACTCAGAAGTTTCTTTGAGGTTTCTGAATGGACAGAACTCTGTAAGCATAACAATGAGCAGACAAATTCAGGAAGCATTGAAGGATACCTTCCAAATGACTCAAATACAAGTCTTATTTCAGAAACAGCAAAAGAAGAGATTTGTGTGGGAGACAGTCTGGATAATGCAAACAGGAGTGATAAAATGTTACAAAATTCCTTGAGTGTGAATGATTTGTCAGATACTGAAACATGGAGGGAGCTGGAAAGGTGCACAGAATACGGGCCTCATATACTTCAAGCTGACAGTAGCAGAGTGGTAGTGGATAGCAGCAAAAAAGATAATTTTCAGAGAAGTCTTAGTTCATCCATCAGTGCAGATGCTGAATATAGACTTCCAGAAGAATTGGTTAGTCAATGTGGCGTCACACTAAAGTTTGAAGACAATGGATACAGTGAGCAACCTCTACAGGAATATGGGGGTCCATCCCTAGGGGACTGTCTTTGTATGCATGGAAGGCCATCTCTGGAGCATTGTATTGATATTCGGAATAAACTGTGTCTAGACAATGGCATAGACATGCATCTTAGGCCTTCATTGGGTGGTGATACTGTCATACACCATGGACCACCTCTGGGGGTCAGCAACAGCACAGCACAAAGGCTGATAGTAGAAGAAAGTGATCTGATATTCCACGAGTTAGTGCCGTGTGACAGTAGTTCTGACTCATCAATAGATGGGGGTGATGGCATCCCACAGCTTGAGAGTAACTGCTTGCAGCGTGAGTGTGGTGAGGTGGCCTCTGAAGAGGACAGCTCTCAGTTGGATGATGGTGATGATGATGCCTATGAAACACCTCAGGGTGATGATGATGACAGTGATGTGTATGATACTCCACAAATTGATGATGATGATGATTCCTCTGACACTTCTCAAGATGTTGAGGGGTTTGATACCTTGCAGCTGGGGGATGATGATACACCAGAGCCAAAACTGACTGAAAGATCAGTTCCATTAGGTTTTCTGGAGGAGAGAGGTGGACGGATAACCCTAAGAGAAGAGACCAGCTCTTTTCAACTGAAAACACTTGCAGCTAATGCTGGAGAGAATGTTCATGCAAATGTGAAAGGGCAATCTGAGAGCATAACTACAGCTTCTGCAAATGCCAAAGCTATGGAAAAAATGCCTGAGGAAAGGGAAAGAATGGGGAGTTTTGGAGAGAAGGAGCAAGAGTTACCAGTTACTGTTGAGAGTGAAAGAAGAAAGGAGGGAGCCATGAGCTATTTACGGAATATGTGTGAAACAGATGTACAAGACAAGAATGAGGAAGTTGAAATGAAAGCAGAAGGTGACCCATGTGAGGAGGAATCTGAAGGTACACAGGAGGGGGAAGATTATGAGGAGGATTATGATAGCTATGATGACTCTGACACTGATTCTGACAGTGAAGATGAAATGGATTATTCTTATTCACATCATCAGTGTATAAATAAAGGCGACCAGCTGTTAATTTCTGTAGAAGATGTAGAAAGGAGCAATGAAAATAATCAGAATATCGATGACTGCTGCTGTTCTGTAGGCCACAAGACAGGATATACTTTGCAATTCCAGTCTAACCATGAAAATGGAAAACTATTCCCAGTAAAATGTGATTCAATGGCAAATGTTTCTGAACAAAGATGTGTTGGTCTTTCATGTACAAGTGAAGAAGACAGACAGCAGGAAACAGAAGATGAATATGGGACTTGTGTAAAAAGTGAACATGTCTCACAAGATACTACTGAACCTATTCAGTCTGAAAACACCTTTGACACTAAATGGATATCCACTAAGAGTGAAGAGAATAATGAAACACAGTTTAGGGTTCCAGGCTCTCAGCTTCTTGATGGCACTGTGAAATGTGACATCAGTGAGACAGCCTACCTACAGCAAGCTACTGATGATGACAAAAGTACTTGGACAAATCAGCTTCTCTCAGAATGCTTTACTGATAGCGTGAATAAAGACAATTATACCATGCCAGTGTTAGATTCAAACCATGGGCAAAGACAGAGAGAGGCACTATTTGCAGAGGAAGAAATGTTAAATTATCTGGAACAACTAAAGGAAGGTTCATCCCAAATGGACAATGAAATCCTTACAGATATCCGTTATGTGAGTGATAGTAGTTCACTTAGTGACCCAGTACATCCAGTCACCAGTTGGAAGCATGGTCAAATAGAAGGAGGTTTTGAAATTCTTACAGAAAATAAAAATAGAGAAAATATTATGGAGGAATGTGATGTCATGGGGCTAAGTAATAGTCCCATTCAGATGGAAAACCTTGGGGCAATATTTGATGCAACAGTAATTAAAGCTGATAGAGAAACTCCTGTTGCAAGTAAAGAAAAAGTAAATGTTGATCAAGCTTTTCTTGACATTAGAGGTGCAAGATCAGATGAATTTAAGAGAGATGTTAACATTTCTTCTTTAAAACAACATACAACATGCATAAAAGAAGGTGGCCATTCAGAACTCAATAAAACAGAATTCTGTTTTGAGGACGTGGAAAGAGGGGAGAAGGATATACAGAATGAAAAGGATTTGCTGCTAAATATGGAAGAAATGCATTCAAGTGAATTTAACACTTACTCTTTCCTCCCACCTGATACAGTGAAACCAAAGGAGATTAGCCTAACTAAAGAAACAGGGAGACTTAAATGTCAAAATACTGACAGTCTTCTTAAAGACATTCCAGAAAACAAAAGCAGGAATGATAGTGAAATCTCCCCCATAAAACCAGATGCTTTAGGAAGTATTGAGGATGCCAAAGAATTAGGGGATGGAAGTGACATGCTACCTGCTGGGAGACATACCCATACATCTCATGCTTCTTCTGCAATTCTCAGTAGCACAGGGGATAACTTGAATTACGGTGCCCAGACCGAACATGAGATGCTGAAAAACACAAAGGGAACAAATGTCATGGTCAGTGAGACTTCCTCCCTTGGAAATGGTTTCAAAAATCAAATGTCCATGGAGTCATTGCAAAAAGAAATTGGACCCTGCAAAGATTTTCAAGTAAAGGAAGGTATTTCACAATCAGCAGATGTGTCTGACACACTAATGGAAGACTTACAGAATATATTACAAAGGAAATTGAAAATGGGACACGTTTACTGCAAGCGGGAAGGTGAACCCCTAAGTTACTCTGATACCAGAACTTTAATGCAAAATTTACTTAAAATGGTTAGAAGCACCCAGCTTGCAAGTGAAATGTCTAGTGAGTCAAATCTGAAGCAAATAAGCAATGCTGTTAGAACTGCATTAATGGCTAACATGCCGTGTACAGAGCCCAAGGACAGTGATGCTCCTTCACTGCGTTGGCCTGACTGCAGAAGTCCTGATCTTCTTCATGATATTCTGAAGCAGGAATCCTGCAAGCAAAAGACAGCTGATCCAGATGAAAGGAAGAGTGAAGCACACATGAAAGCTCCTGTTCCCAGGCTTGCTACCGCTGAACTTCTGGAAATTTTTCAAATCTCGCCTGGAGATGAAAGTACAAGCAAGTTAGAGGAGCTGATAAATGATTTGCTTCTGAGCTCACAGGTTGCTGGTACGACCACAGAACATGAGAGTAAAGGCAAAGGAGATGGGCTTTATTCTCTTTCCTCAACAGAACAATCAGAACTTGGATCAGAAACTGATGAAGGGAAAACATTGGCAGATAACACAGCCACTACTTGGAAAAGTGATCAGGAGCATGGGAAGACAGACAGCCTGTCCAAAGGCTTTGCTGAGCCTGTTTTCAAACCAAAAGAAGCAGTCGTGGGAGACACCCCCACTAGCATGGTAAGTAACAACAGTGATATGTGCTCAGTGTCCCATGTTAAAGGAATTGCATGGATCTTTCCAAGTGCTGGAGAGAATAATTGAAATGGAAAAATGGTTAAAAACTTAGATTATAAATTTAAAATAAATCATAATAAACCTGAGGACTTTTATTGTTTATTTTCAAGTCAGTTTGGAAAATCTTTTTTTAATTTTTAAAACTTATTTTCAGTTTGATGGAGTACAGCAGTGTTTAAAGTTAACAGAGAAAATGCGAGAACATTTGGCAGTGCTTCAAGATATGAAAAACCACCTAGATAAACAGCAGCCTATTAGTAACAGCCTGGAAATACTAAAAGCTGAACTGGAACAGCTAGAGGTAAGTAAAGTGTTCTTTATGCTTGTACTTCAGTGGTGGGTGCTAGGAATAGCCCTTACATTTAAAAAGAGAGATTTAAAATGTAGTTAAAGCAATACAGATTTAAATGTCTTTCTTATTAACTTAATGCATTTTATATATATTCTCTTTCTAGTCATTTGAATCAGGACTGGCTACCTTTGCAATTATCCTAAAAAAGGACATGAACTTGGCAGAAGAATTCTTAAAGTCTTGTAATAGAGATATTCCAGAAGAGGATCTTAAAGAGCTAAAGATGAGCTATGACTCTTTGCAGGAAGCATTTTTGATGGTCTGTGATAGATCTTCAAAACGAGCAAAACAAATAGTCAGCGCTGTTGACTTGGAAATGGTACGTTTTTATCAGTGTATGTTTTTACCTTGATTTTCTTCAAGGTAATTTGGCTAAAATAAAGGAATTTTGCTTTTCTTTATTTTATCTTAGTATAAAGATACATGTATCATTCAATTTAATATGGTAGAAAATGTGACTAGACTCCAGGAGCATAAATAAATCTACAACTTCCCTTTCTAGTCTAAACTTGCAGGATTACACCAGCAACTTTTAAACCAACTGCACAGATTTTCAGACTGGATCACAGAGAACAGTAAAATCATGAATGACTTCACAAAGAATACTAATGACATAGAAGAGATGAAGAAAAATTTACAGCTATTTAAAGTAAGTGCTCTTTATGGCAGCTGTTGATGCTTCTGGCAAATGATGCTCTTTATTATTTATTAGCTAGGGTTTTTATTCCTTCTCAATAACCTCTATTGCTTAAAGAGATTACTAGAAGTAATTACTTAAGAAGACAACTACTTGATAATCCAGTAATCTTGTTGATTTGCTTTTTCACTTGCAAAAAAAGTTTGATAAAGTTGGGATTACTGAGAAAGCTATTGGTTCTACTTACATCTGTTGCCATAAAACTGAGCCTTTTGGAAATCTAATTTATAATACAAATATTTCAGTGATTAAAATTGGATATTTATGCATTGGGTTCAGAATCTTCACCGAAGTTTAATTGCATTCCAAGTCAATTATACGTGAGAACACAGGATGGGAAAAGAGAAAAAGTCTCTTCACTACACACTCCAAAAAATAAGTAATAGAAAACAAAGCTGATCAAATTTTTAGTAAAGTTCATATACTTCCATATGTATGAATAATAAAAATTATTTTAGTCATTTTAATGTGCTCAAGTAGAGTTCCAGAGACATGATATGGTCATAGGGGCTCCATAGTATGTAGCTACTGGCAGAATTTGCTGCATTGCTAGAAATGGTGACATTCTTGCTGTAGAGTTAAGAATAGGAATGATTTCAAATAAATATTTTAACATTTCTGTTTCTTCAGACCTAGAACCTAGAAATGCTTCACCTAACCTGCCATAAATCTTTTAGAGTTGAAGGTCAGTCAGTTTTCAGACATCTATGAGAGAGCAAAGAAAAGGAGATGTGCCTTTTTTATTAATTGGATACAAGCTGTCCTGAGGCAAACCATGCACAAGTTCGAATGTCATACCCGAATGTGTCAGAATGATTCTGAGTTTTGATTTTCCATGGCTAAACTGTCTACCAAAAGCATTTTGGGATAGGGGCTGAGAAGAGATGGTAGGGATACTTGTGGTTTATTGGTACTCAGTTTTTCTTTGTTGCTAGCAATTCCCTTCCCTTCATTTACAGAACAGTGCTGCCGAGCTCAGCTGTAAGAAAATGCAACTGGAGTCCACTGCATTTGATGTTCAGTTCTTCATTTCTGAACACGCTGAAGATCTTTCTCCTAACCAGAGCAAACAGCTGCTGAGGCTCTTAAATACCACCCAGAAATCTTTTCAGGAAGCACAGGAAGCAATAACTTCTCAAGTGGAAAATTTAGAGACTCAATTACAGGCAGTGCAAGAGCTGGGTGATCAGAAGGTTTGCCTTTCTGTGTAAATGTGTGCTGAATGTTTCTATCTATGGATGAGGAATTTTAATACCAGCATGCAGTATTGAGCTTGTTTCTATCTTTTCCCTTTTTACTACAGATACATTAGTAGTTCTACAAAGATGATATTGATCAAGTCTGGTGTATTTCTGTCTTTCCTTGGTAGGAAGCCAAGGAAACTCACAGAAACAGTGTATTAAATTATGAACAGATACAGGTCTGCTCTTTTTAGTAATGAGAGAAATTGACCTGAGGTTTCTCACAAGTGTTGTTTCTTCAGCAGCTCTATCAGCAATTGATCTGAGCCATATTGATCACTGAATTTGCAGTCACACCATTGCATAAAACTTTGGTCTTGCTGAAGATTTTTTTTTCCTTTAATTTGCCAGGTCATCTACTTATGTGGCCTTTTTTCTAGATCTTTATAGTCCGAGAACCAGATTTGTTAAAATCCCTGTACCATGGATTGTTGACTGAGATGGGTTAGAGGGACAAACATACTTGCAGTTCTAGGTGTGGGCACTGGGGAAACTGAGAGTCAAGTTGCACCAGTTACTTCTTTAGGTGGCACGGCTGCAGCTGGCAAGCGTAAGCAGCCTTTGTAGAGTCTAAAGAGGCTGATAAAGCTGCAGCATAACAGCACCACCTCTTCCCTCAAAGTAGCACTGTTAAGACTCAGGATCACCACCTCAGCCCCTGGTGTACGTGTAATTAAAAGTTTAAAATGCTTTAGTATTCTGAAGACTTTGTATTATTTTGCCATTCCAAGAACATTTCTTTCTACTATATTTTGTGAAAGGAGCATAAAAGTGAGTATAGGAAAGGCACAGATAAGTTTTTGAGGACTTTGTAACAATAATGAGCTTGCATGTTTTGTTCTTTTCTACTGCTTAAAAAATCCACAGTTTCTATTCAGGTAACATATTATGCATACCAAAAAGAGCTAACTCACATTCACAACTAACCTCTGTTTTGATGTCCTTTTTTTCAGAATTAATAGTGTTTATCACAGGTTTCAAGAGGTTAAGAGACTGGATTTTCACTCCTGTTGTTTGGAGATTTCATCCTTCACATATGTGCATGGCCAGACTTCTATTGGGCAATTCCATCAAACATGGTCTCTTTTACTTACAACATATTTGAGGTTTATCCATAACTTCTGTATGTTCATCTTGCTCTTTGTACCACTGCTATCATGTTTACAGCATACTTTTAAAATTACTGCTTTGCAATATTGATGTTCAAAGATTTCTAATATCTATTAGAGTGTTGGTTCCTGAAGTGAGGACTTTCTGTCTTACTGTTCAATTGCACTTGGCTCTAATATAGGATGTGGCTGAACGGCAGCAGGAATGCAAAGAGAAACTGCAGGAAATCTGTGATTTGCTTACACAGACTGAAAATCGACTCATTGGACAGCGAGAGTCTCTTGTTATTGGAGACAGCAAGGCTGAGCTGGAACAATACCAGACCAAACAGGAGGTATGCACAATTCTAGTCAGAGAAGTTAAAGAAGACTGGGTGCAGAGGAGTGTGACTAGACTCTTCTGTTGAGTAACAAGGCTGGTCATGTGAGAGGAGAGTAAGATAGATTTGTTTGACCTACCAAAAGTAAAGGCTTAGTGGCATGCATTTAAACTGCTGCCTGTGAATACACTCCAGTATGTGCCAGTGGGAGAAGAGAAACTTCCAAACGAGGAAACATTGGAATAGGGAGTATGTGCTACACATTTCAAGAAACACTCTTGAAGCAGGCATGAATTTTGTTAATATATTAGCTCAAGATTGTTCCTGTTAAATGTGATAAAATCACACATGTTTATTATGCTAAAATAATTTAGCCAGCTTTTTAACTAGTATCAGGAAGTGTTTATTCCTGTTCACAGTACTTTGAAAAATTTTGCTGCAAGGTTTTCTTTTGCCTGAGGCTTTCCATTGTCTCACTCTTGTTTGGTTTTGCATTCTGTTTCGTATTAGTGTTTCTTGCAATCTCTTTGGTGTCTTCATGTAGCAAACCCCTTTCTGTTTGTTTGCTCTCCTTGCTCTTAGCTGTATCCAGTCATCTATAAACATTTACACTCTCCTGACTGATACTGAGTTTATGATAGTTAAAGGACTGAGGGGCTTGGTACTCTTCTTCTTCCTCTTTCTCCTAGTACTAGTTTACTATACTGTAGAGCTCTAAGTCAGGTTTACTAATCTGTAAATGGAGAAATTTCCTTATTCTTCATGCCTTGCTTTACTTATCTTTGAAGTAATACATCTAGTTTGTCAAAGTTGTTCTTATAGTCAGTCAGTCATACAGACACCGCTGGGGTAGCTTTTAATATCTCTTAGATGTCTTAAGGATTTACAGCCTAAATGGGGTATTCATGGGGAGTGAAGAACTATGCCTCATTTTTTTTCCCCATCAGCTGTTTGTGACTGCCTACCAGACTAGTTGTTATTTTCTGACTGATTTCTTGGAATCGCCATTGAAAAAGTGTGTCTTAGGAGGGAATGGGGGTTAAAAATGGTCTGTTATGGATCAAGTCAGTGCTTTCATCCTCAGTGTGCTATTTGAAAGAAAGCACAGAAGGGTCAGATACAGGGTTCTTTTCTTGATAAGGGTCCCCAGGAGAATCTTTCGAATGTACTTGCTGAAGTGTTAAAATGAGCTGCAGTTTTAGCTGCTATGTTCTATAATTGCTGCAAAATCTTTAGCCTAGAATGAGACTCAAATGTTCTGTCTTCCAGCTCCAAGATTGTTACAGTGCATAAAAAGGTGAAAAATGTCATTGTTTCAGTAACTGGGTGAATGTATTCAACAATGTAATCATTGAATTAAATCTCAGGTAATTGGGAGGCAGACTAGCGAAACTGCTTTGGGTAAATTAAAACTAAATATCTGTCCTCTATGAAATTCAATGGATGTAAACATTCCTGAGAGACTGAAATATTATGATTGATTACAACTGGAGAAAAAGAAGTATTTGTATGCCACTTCTGGCCTGAACAAACCTAAGAAATATGGGAAAACTTTCAAGATTATTACAATTTTCTGACTTCTATTCAGTTGCCTTCCTTTCAGCAGCTTTCTGTTAGGATAGAAATGGTCCAGAATTTGTCAGGAGACTCACTGTACTAACTGCCTTACAGCAGATTTAACTCTTGATTTCTAAAAAATAAGATATACGTTCTCCTGCATATGTGAAAACGCAGTATTTGAATTGTTAAACAAAGGGAAAAAAGTGGCCTGAAGTCCTGAATAGGACTGTAAGCAAACAGATTTGCAATTTAAAATAAAGTTTAAAAAGACAGATTGAGCTGCAACAACATTGTCAGATGTTGATGTCTTTGATTTTAATAATTGTCTGCCATGTAGTAATGTATCATGTGCAGCTGGAAAGGACCAGTGCGGTGCTTACCCGTAGAAGAGAGATAGTTCCAATAAAGTTAATTTGACAGATCCCATTAATAATGTACTTGCTCCTATTTGCTTTCTTTTTTCTCAAAAGGAGATACAAAAAGACATGAGAACAAGTGCCCAGACACTGGCAGAGATTGTGAAAAATACTGAAACCTTCTTGAAAGAGAATGGAGAAAAGTTGTCACAAGAAGACAAGACTATTCTGGAACAGAAACTGAATGAAGCTAAGACAAAGTGTTTGCTCCTTAGCCAGAAGGCAGAAGAGTCCAAGAAAGAACTGGATAAAGCTATGACAACAGCAATTAAGCAGGAAACAGAAAAGGTTTTTAGGCAACCATTTTATACCTTTATTCAAACCTTTTTCATGTCTTACTGTTTTAGTCGTGCAACTTACTGTTGTGTGATGGGTTGACCTTGTCTGGATGCCAAAAAGCCATTCCATCACTTCCTTCCTCAGCTGGACAGGGGAGTGAAAATTTAATGACAGCTCGTGAGTTGACATAAGGGTGGGGAGATACCACTCACAGTTGCTGTCACGGACAAAACAGGCTTGACTTGGGGAAATTAATTTATTACCGATCAAGACAGAATAGGATAATGAGAAATAAAAACTAAATCTTAAAGATACCTTCCCTCCACCCCTCCCTTGTTCCTGAAGTCAGCTCTGGAGTTCTCTCCCTCATTCCCACCACTGGTGTAGGGGGATGGGGAATCTGGGTTGCGGTCAGTTCATCACACATTGTCTCTGCCTCTCCTTCCTTGTCAAGGGGAGGATTCCTCACACTCTTCCTCTGCTCCAGTGTGGGGTTCCTCACACAGGAGACAGTCCTCCGTGAACTTCTCCAATGTGAGTCCTTCCAATGGGCTCCAATGTTCTCCCTTCCACAGGGTGCAGTCCTTCAGGCACACTGTTCCACTATGTGGAATGACCCCATGGGGTCACAAGTCATGCCACGAGCCTTGAGTGTGGGCTTCCCACGGGGCCACAGCCTCCTTTGGTCATCCACATGCTTTGGAGTGGGGTCCTCCATGGGCTGCAGGTGGATCTCTGCATCCCTGTGGATCTCCGTGGGCTGCAGGGGCACAGCTGCCTCACCATGGGCTGCACCAGGGGCTGCAGGGGAATCTCAGCTCTGGCACCTGGAGCACCTCCTGCCCCTCCTTCTGCACTGACCTTGGTGTCTGCAGAGCTGCTCCTCTCACATGTTCTCATCCCTCTCTTCAGGCTGCCATTTTTCATGCATTTCATACAGCTTCCACTGTATGGTCCCTGAGTTGCTACCACCATTGCTGATGGGCTTGGCCTTAGCAAGTGGTGGGTCCGTGTTGGAGCTGGTTGGCATTGGGTCTGTCGGACATGAGGGAAGCTTCTGGCAGCTTCTCAGAGAAGCCACCTGTGGAGCCCCCTCCCATTCCAAAACCTGTCCAAGCAAACTCCACTGATAAACTGTGGAGAGGTTAATATCATATTTCATTTGGGTAACTAATAAACTGTTGGTTTATTCTCTTACAAAATAAACACCAACCTTTATATTAATCAAAATTTTTCTTTGATGTTATTGTATTTTTAATGGTTTGTTTTAATATTTATTTGATACTTTGTGATCCTTAAAGAAGATTTCTGAATTGAAACTGTGAAATTTCGATGTAGGTTGCAGCCATAGAACAGCTGGAAGAAAGTAAAAATACAATAGAAAATCTTTTGGATTGGTTATCAAATGTGGATAAAGAAGCGGAGCATGGCCGGAAATTTAAGCAAGTGATAGAACAGAATGGAACACACTTTGAAGAAGGAGATGTGCAAGTTTTGGAAGGAGAGGAGGATGATGTCAATGGTAATCTGCTGGAAATGCAGCAAGACATTGAAACTCGGGTGGATGGACTAGTAAAAAGCACAGATGATAATCTGAACCAGCAGTATCAGAAAGTCAAGGTATTGTTACTGGGTTTATTCAACATTTAGGTGCTAAGTGTATCACTTCTTACTCAACATCAGTGAACTCAATTTCATCCTTTCTGTCATAGGCTTTCAAACAGGCACTAGGAAGACAGTAATACACAGTGGTAGGAATTTCAGTAGTTAGAATGTGTTGCACATTTGTCACTTTTTTGCTGTTACAATAGTTGTTCCATGCAAAATAAGAGAAAGGACACATTCTACAAGGTAAATGTAGAATCTTTGTGGTGAGTCTGTAATTATTTTTTGTAGTGAGGAATTGAATCAGGCAAATAAAATGCAAAACATAGCAATATAAATGCATACCCTTTATGTGAGTTTTTAAAAAACGTTTGTGATACCCAAATGATTCATCCTCCTTTAATCCCCTGTGAATACTGATTGCAAATTGCTGCAAATAATAGTCTAATGAAATTATAGTTTTCACTCCCTACAACTTTAACACATGGGCAAAGCAGTGTTTGAATGCTTCAGAAAGGTGAGTTACGTAAAATTACAGTGCAGCATTTTAAAAATATATTTTCCTGGAAAGATAATTGGAAGCATTTAAAATAAGAGTTCAGTTTTATGGTGTTTGCTGACTTACAGCTGAGAAACCAAGAACCTTTAAGTGTGAGTTGATGGACACCTTAAAGAAAATTACTATGCTTGTACCTGATAGTATTTTCGATTTCCTTTTTTATTAAAAAACCCCAAAAACCAAGAGCCCAAAAGCAACTTAAGAAAATAAGATTATTGGGCTTTGCGTACATATTTTTACTTCTACTTTTTTGATAATTCATTTCTGCACCTAGTGCCTAGAGAATAATTGGCCACTGCATTCATGCAAGAAAAATATACTGTTTATTTTACATAGCTACTTTTCATGGGAGTAGAAGACCTTTAAGAATGAAGAATTTTTTGAAAGAATATATCTGAATTATGTGTTTCATTTGGCATACAGTACTAGTTCCTGGACTTTTTTTTATGTGATTTTTTTTTTATGTGATTGAAAAATTTACATGCACAGATTGTGTCTTGATTTTTAATGTCAACTGGACCTGTTTTACGGCTAACTGTATTTGATAAGAATCATGGCTCTTGATTCTGAAAAATGAAATTTAAAAACCCAAGTAGTAATTTTTGTTCACTGACTGTAAGAAGAAAGTATCTGTACTATGTTTGATGCTTTCACTCCTTTAGGTCTGCTTGTCTGTAATGGTAGCTACAATATAAGTAATGGGACATGGAGAGTTTTGATTTGGAAAATTGCCTACCTTTGAATGTTTTATCTGTTAAATCCCATTTTGAGACAGAGAATTAGGAAAATTTTGGTTACACTAAGCACACTACCATTAATACTAAGTAAAAAGCAAATTAATTTTATTAGGAAAAAAGTTAGATTGATAGTGTCTAGTTTTGCTGTACAGAGTTGTCATGTGGAAGTAGAGGGGAAAGTGCTTGTGTGATATTTACATCCAGGTACTGCTGAAGTTGCCAAGATGTTTGAACTTTTCCACATGGTCATGGCCTGTACATCTGGCAAAAATTACCACTGAAAGTTTTGTAAATTTTTTTAACTGCACAGAAATATGATGACCAAGAGTCACACTTTCATTTAAATTACTGAGAAAATGTGGGGTTTTTAAATAAATAATAGGAAAATTAGAAAAGTCTTTTATCATTTTGATTATTTTACATGTCCTTTTCTAAGGAACCCTGTGAGAAGGTGCTGGTTGTAATTTATTCTTTTTTTATTTGTAGGCTCAACATGAGAAAATTATTTCACAGCAGCAGGCTATCATAGTAGCAACTCAGTCTGCTCAGGCACTGCTTGAGAAACAAGGGCACTACCTCACCCCTGAAGAAAAAGACAAGATGCAAAGGAACATGAAAGAGCTGAAGGCTCAGTATGAGACTGCTTTGGCCGAATCAGAACGAAAAATGAAATTGACCCATTCTCTAAGAGAGGAACTGGAGAAATTCGATGCAGACTATAGTGAATTTGAAACCTGGCTGCAACAGGCAGAACAAGAACTTGACAATTTGGAGGCAGGGGCTTCTGACTTCAGTGGTATTATGGTCAAACTGAAAAGGCAGAAGAGTTTTTCAGAAGATGTTATATCTCACAAAGGTGATTTACGCTATATTACAATTTCTGGGCAAAGAGTTTTGGATGCTGCGAGGTCATGTAGCAAAAGAGATGGTGTGAAGGTTGACAAAGATGGTATTGATACTTCAGCTACATATGCTGAAGTGCAAAACAAACTGGATAGAGCTTCAGATCGCTTCAAATCTCTCTATACTAAGGTAAGTTTTATTTATATTGAATAGGAATGACTGTTGTAATTGATTTAGCAGCTTGTGTAGACAGGAGCTAGCTGATGAAACAAACACTGTGGGAAAGCTGTAAATTGTTTCGTGAAGTTAGATAACAGAAAAAGATGGTTTTCTAGAAGATCTACTTTAGTCATGTGTCAGACTATTAAAGGTCTGAATGGATAATATTTTCTACTTCGTGTTATAAGGAAGAAATGAGACCTGAGTTCTTAATTTTTCTTTCCGGCCTTCAACATCCTCTGAGATTGTGGCAGCTCAGAATGTCTTGGGGTGTCAGAATGTCTTGTTTTGGGGTGAAAAGAAATTGTAATACTTTCAGATGTATATTGTTTCTTTATGTTACTTGCAATATTTCCCACAACTGCTTATTTACTTGGCTCCCTACTAATAAAATGAGTGTAAAAAGAGAGAGACTATGCCAAAAATAACAGGTAAAGTTTTAATTTTAATTTGTGTCCTGAAATAGTTTGTCCCAATGTGACCTTTGTTGTCAGCACTAGGCATGAAAGAACTTAGTGATTTGGGGACAGCAATTCTTTTCTACTGCTCTACCAAGTAAACATTTTATCCTTAACAATGTCAGATTAGTGCCTAACTAATGAGTAATTAGCAGTGCAAAATCCTCCATGTGCCTTAGAGAGGGAAGGTAATATAGCTCTCTGTGCCAGGTTCACATATGGAATCTGTGTGATAGAACTAGACAAACATCATCAGCTAGTCTCACATGCCAAATTTCCAGCTGTTTTCAAAAAACCAATGGTGTTTTTCAAGATTGATAATATTCCAGAACTGTAAACTTCTGAGATAATTATTAACTGAACCATTGAAGAGAGAGTTGCTGTCAGTAGCCTTTGAATGTGCTATTTCATAGTTTTCTAGGGTCATAGGTTCAAACTCCTTAGTAAAGCTTCCATGGCCACTGGTACAGTGTTGGTCTGCAACAGTGGCCATCTTTGTCTGGAAATTTTTATCTCTTTAAGGTTTTTATGCTCAGAAATTTAAATTCTATAATGACATATATTTGATTGCATGATTGAAAAAGCAGTGTAAAACTTGTTTTCTTGTTTTGTCAAGGCAGCTCGTCATTTACAGAAGCACATTTTCCTTTTGCTGCTTAACTGGTAGGAACAGGGAAACTAAATTGACAATTGTATTGACATGTTAGATTTCCTCCAGTTGGTTTATTCAATTAGTTTGAGTGTGAATGTAAAGACTTCATAACAAAAGTTTCAGAGAGCTTATTTTTATGCACATAAAAATCCCATGCCAGCAGCTTGATTTGTCAATTTTCCAAATTCTATCCTTTCTATATATACATTTAGCAGAGTTATAATAGACATGCTTTAAATATTTGACAATAAATATGCAGAACAAAGTAGACCTTTTGGTAGTGTCTTTTGACACTATCAAAAGATAGACCTTTTGAGTCTTTAAGGACAGAATTCTAAAAAGTGAGATTGTCCAAAATTACTGAGGTCTTTTGAGTTGTAAGTGAATTTGTAGTAACCTTTTTTTGCCTTTTGTAAAAGCTTCTTGCTTTTAATAAATACTTAGATTGCTTTTACTTTTATATATATGTATTTGCACATGCGTGAGACACGATTTCATAGGCTTATATGTTGAAGGAATCTTTAAGTCAGTTCTTGGTTAACTTGTTATATAAATAAGAATATTCTATGTTTGCCCACCAGATGGAGACCAAGTACCATACAGTGTCTGGAAGGCTCAGAATATAAATGTTTAATGTAACTATTTATAAATATTATGACTTGGTACAATCAGATTTTGCTGGTGAAGCCATCTCCAGAAAGTCTGAAAGAGTTTCACTGACTTTTTTATGTGACAATTCGCTGTAAACGTTTTGGGGCATCCTAACATATAGGACTAATAGGATCTTGTTCAGATGACATTTTTAAGGGACTAAAACAAAGCAGATGTACAATACCCAACCATGTAACTTTGGATTCACTATACAGGTAAGGTAGTTATGAAAACAGTACTCCACTGTCTGTATTTTAATGAACATACACATCTCTTCTGATTTTTCAAAAAAAATTATAGCTTCCACTGGCTTTCTACATTTCTACTTTCCATTAGCTTTCTATATTTTTGGTGCCAGTGTTCTGATAAAGAATCTTTGTATTGGTGAATCAAAAATTATTATTGAAGCTTTTCCTGTTTTAGTACAGCAAGTAAGGTTCCAGTTTCCCACCTGCATCAGTTATTTGATCCTAAATCACCCTTTAGGAGCAAAAATTGATAAGACCTGCATATCCTGTCCAGCTGTCATGTTAGTTCAGAAATCAGGCAGTGAAATGATGGCAGGAGAAAGTGATGCAGTATTACAGGAAGGAGTGTATGACTTCTAGATTGGTATGCAGCACACAGTTTAATGCCTGCGTATTTGCTTGTTGCTTTTCTACTCTTTTAGTGTAGCATCCTTGGAAATAACCTTAAGGATCTAGTGGATAAATACCAGCATTATGAAGATGCCTCATCTGGACTTCTGTCAGGTCTCCAGGCCTCTGAAATAGCTGTGAACAAACAACTATCAGAGCCAATTGCAGTGGATCCCAAAAATCTCCAAAGACAACTTGAAGAAACTAAGGTGAAAAGCTTTAAAATGCAGCAGTACTTTTGTCCTAAAAGGAACTGCTTTTTGCCTGAAAAACAGGATGATCTAATATAATCCAAGTGGCCACAGGCCAAATTCTTGCCTTGCATGTGGGCATGCAGCTTCTATGGTTCTGAAATTGGGCTGTCCAGAGCAATATCCAGAAAGCACCAGATGAAAAAAATCGGGTAATAAGATGCCATTAGCAGTGGTGAAAGCAAGATGTGTTTTCTATCACTTAGCAAATGATTCGGTGAAATCTGGAAAGTTTTTGAACTAAGAAAGGATTTAGAGTTTATAGTTTGCTATCAGAATAAGGCTTGGATAAGGTTCCAGATAGAGAAGTCCATTTGATTGTTGTCTTTGACTCCTGATGTTGTTTTCTCTTCACATTTGTGTGTTACTTCATTATGAAAGGGATCATACCAGCTGAACAGTGTGATGTGAGTAGTCTGTTTGCCTGTTTCAGTTGCACCCAGTGCTATATGCCCAGCACAGAGTGAATTTAATGTAATTTCTGCTGCACAGAAAAACGGTACTTTTTATTTTTCCCCACTGAGGATGTAACTCATGACTTTATGTAAATCCAAGTATCAGCAAGACAAGTTAGTGACAGAGCTTGTAAAGGTAAAACTCTGGCTACCTGTATAAAGTGTAAATTTGGAGAAGGCTGTAGAAGTATAAGGTGAGTTATATAAAGTTTCATGCAGTCTGTCATCTTTGAATTGACTGTTATATTTTCACGAACACATTCAATCACCTATACTATAAATAAAATGCAAGTTTATTTGTTTTTCAGTGAGCAAGACTATTGGTCAGGCACTTCCTCACTGTTTTGTTTGTGCTCGGTGAAGTATCAGTGCAGGTCAGCCACATTAACTATTGAAAAATGATAGTCAATAGCTTTTGGAAAGTACAGCTTTAGCCATTTCCCTTACATCAGCTTGAGCAGTAGTTACCTTCACCTATGGTCTCTTTCGAAGTGGCCGCTGGAGATGCCCAACACTTTGGTGCATGACAGCAAAAGGAGTCAAATTAGAGCCGTATTTAAGACAACAAAATTAAAAGTGTAAATTGTGAACTCCTAACAACTGAATGTTTTAGGTACATTTGTGCTTCCAAGCAGAAGAAGAGTAGGAATAAAACCAATTACAATTTGAAGCTTCATTTAAACTTTTTGTTCCTTATGCCAAAATGAATTATATTCTCTATAATGCAAATTTTCATGGGAGTAATACAAAAGGAGTGAGTAGTAGGGTTCTTTTTATGAAATGTCTACATGGATTACTTGCTACACAAAACAGCACTCAGTGACTATGAGTTAGGAAGAAGGGAGAGGGTACAAAATGTCAAAAGATTCAAAGGAAGAGAAAAAACAGGAGGCTGAAGAAAGAAAGCCAATTAATGAAAGCAAAACAAAGAGTATTTTGAGGAAGTCAGGTGTTGCAAGTTAAAGCTGTCCCTTGCAGCCAACACATGCAGCTGATAATCCAGCTAGACACAGACCTTGGCAGCATGGTGAGGTCTAATCTTTTTATGGGGATTAACTGTTCTTCAGAATATTCTTCACTGCCTCTGGCATCAGCTTGCTTGCCTTCTGTTAGCATACAAGGTTTTCTGGTACATCTTTTTTTTTCTTTCTTTTTTTGTTGTTTCTTTTCTACTCTTTTTCTTTCTGCACAAGTACTAGCCTAAGCCTCTTCAGGTCTCTCTGATACTCATTGTGTCAAATGGGTCAGCAAGATGATGTGCTGTGCTCTGGCACACTCTTGTGCTCTGGGTACAGTGCTGAATGCGCTGACATGACTTCTTTGTGCTGGCCGGGCACATAGGATTACCTTTTGATTCATATATTCGTTGAGTGTCAATGAATATCGAAAAATAAATGAGACATCCCTTCACTTTGGACTTGTATAAAGTTCAAGTGAATCAAAACAAACACTAGCACAGAGGCCTGAAATAATTTAAAGATTATTTGCCCTAAAGTACTCTTACACACTAGAGAGACAAAGCCACTAGGAGTTGATTCAGCCTTATTGTCTTCGTTGTCTCTGGAGCAAATCATGGCTGGGCTAGTCTCTGAACATGTATTCCTTGGTTAGATGGACAAACCTAGGCAAAATTCAGCCACACTGCTTTCAGGGGTTCCTGACTGAGAGGGCAATAATCTTGTTTCAAGCTATTCCTGTTTATGGTACAGTATCAGCCTGATCCTTTGTCGATACCACTGGTGGTGAATGTGTAACTGCTGCTGTTGATTCTACCCTTTTCCCTCTGAATTGTTCTTAGATGCTGGGTTGAAAAATATGCTTATAATGTAGTCTGTACAAGGGGTCTTTACAAACAATTAAACAAAAGACACATTTGAAGTTACATGCAAGAAATAAGTTGAGTCAGACAAGTGTTCTAAATCATAAGGTAAAAAAGATGATGAATGAACTAAAACAAGGGCCAGAAGGTTAACAACGGCCATAACCTCCGGTAAGGATTTTTCTTAAGGAGAGGTCACAAATTGTGTTAGTTTATTCCCAGCACTAAGTTTAGATTCTGTGATGTATCTCAAGCCTTGATTATGTAAATATCAACTGTACTGAAAAGCATAACTGATAACAGTGGAATTTTGCAGGTTCTTCAGGGACAAGTGTCTAACCACCAAATTGCTGTAGAAAAACTGAAAAAAGCTGCTGAAGTGTTATTGGACACAAGGGGAGAGTTGACACCAGACAAAGAAGAGATTCAGAAAACACTGGGTAAAATATTTGCTTTTTTTAATACCTCTTTTTATCACTTGTGTCTGAATGCAGGTTCTAGAAGAGAAAATTTACAGAGCTTCCACATTCTTGTGTCACTGTCCAAGTCCATGTTTTGTTGAGTCATAAGTCATTACAACACAGTAACTTTATTGTTGGTTCTTCTCCTACACTGATCCATATGCTTTTCACTGTCATTTCATTTTTTACTTTTTACAGAAATAGGGATTGCTGAACAGAGGTAGTGATTTGCTGAGGATCATACATTCTCCAGGGAAAAACGACTCCAAGGAACCTGTTTCCCATCAGTTATTTGAAGTTTTCTTAGCTTAGGAATTATTTCCTTTGAACTTTAAGAAACTGTCTGTGAAGGGGTTGACTTTGGCTGGCTGCCAAATGCCCACCCACCTGCTCTCTCACTCCCCTTGCCCAAGTGAATGGGGGTAAAAATTAAAACGGAAAAGCCCATGGGTTGAGATAAAGACAGGGAGATCACTTACTGTTTATTGGGTGTGGACAAAATAGACTTGACTTGGCAAAAATTAACTTTCCTTTATTGCCAAATAAAACAGGTTTGGGAAATGAGAAACGAAGACAAATTACAGCAATACTATCCTTCACCCCACTCTTTTTTCCAGGCTTACCATCATTCCTTCCTTCCTTCCCAACTACTCCCACTTCCTCCCTGCCAAACAGTGCAGTGTGGATGGGAAATGAAGGATTGTGGTCAGTCCATAATTTCTCTGCTGCTGCTTCCTGCTTGCTCGTTTCCCTGCTCCAGTGAGGGACCTCTCCCCAGGCTGAAATCTCTCGTGCTAATGCTGTTCCAGTGTGGATATAGGCTGCATTTCCTCTAGTGTGGAGTCCTCTATGTGCTGCAGTGTGGTTATCTGCTCCTCCATCCTCCACAGGCTTCAGGGGAATCTCTGCTCCAGCACCTGGAGCATCTCTACTCCCTATTTCTTCTCTGACCTTCATGTCTGCAGGGCTGTTTTTATACTTTCTTTTCCCTCATTTCTCAGTCCCATGCAGTGTTTTCTCTTTTCTAAATACATTTTTAGCAGCACCACCAGTTTGGCTGAGGAGCTCACCTGGGCCCTGTGATGGGTCAGCTGGAGTTGGCTGGAACCATCTGTGTCTTCCATGGGGCAGCCCTTGACCTCCTCTCACATGAGCCAAGAAAACTTGTCACTAACAAACCCTTACCACCTACAAACCATACTCTTTCCTATCAGTAGTGAGAAGTAGCACAGCATGACATTCACCATTGTCTGAAGTTTGAAGGCACTCTCTGTGTATCACACAGCTGTCTATTCATGGAATCCCATAGGTAACTTGCAGAACAACAAAATAAAACAACTGTAGCTTGACTCTTTGGAGTTGGTGATGAAACTGTAGGAGGTAATGGAGCTTGTAACTTTCGGAGAGTTATCTCGAAAGTGTTGGATGTCTAATGAAGAACCATCTAGGAGGACCTCTCAGGTCTCACAATAACGTAAGAGACATAATTGTAGAAGACCTGTCTTAATACTCTGCTATTTTATTTCTTGGGGACAGTCGACAGCTGTTTCAAGCTTGAGCTACATGGAAACCAGCTTCTAACACTGGGCAACTACAGCTGTATGCTGCTCGCTCATTTCCCTTGTCCAGCGTGTTTCTTGGCTCTGTTTAAAATTTTTTGTCTTTTCTTCTATGTTTTTACTGACTAAAGCTGACATTTTTATTCTTCATTCTAACATAGAAATTTTTGGCTCAACTGGTGAGTGCTGGTGAAGTCAGCTAAAAGCTTAGTGTGGCTAGAGGAAAAAATTTAAGTACATTTTCTCTTTATCAGATGATATCGTGGAAAGATACGACAATTTATCCAAATCTGTGAATGAAAGGAATGAGAAGCTTCAAGTAACTCTGACACGATCCCTAAGTGTGCAGGATGGTTTGGATGAAATGCTGGATTGGATGGAAGGAGTTGAAAAGAGCCTTAAAGAACAAGATCAAGTGCCTTTGAATTCTGCTGCTATTCAAGATATTATTAGTAAAAGCATTGTAAGTAGCATTCTTTGAAAGAAGAAACATTTGTTTGATAATGCAGATTTCAAGAAAGAATTAAAATCTTAGGTTGGCACCTTTAATAGATTCAAAATACTTACTAAAGAGGTTGTGTGAAGTGAAACTGCACATAAGGATTTTTGTAGCTGAAACAGATTACACTGATCACATAGCTGTACTGATTTGTTGCTTTATATGGTAGACAAATTTCACTTCTTAAAATGTAGGTGCAAGTAATACAAAGTAGTTCGTGTATGTTTCAGATGCGAGAACAAGACATTGCGGGTCGCCAAAGCAGTATAAACACTATGAATGAAAAAGTGAAGAAGTTCATGGAAACAGCAGATCCATCCACTGCATCCACACTGCAAGCTAAAATGAGTGAACTCGCAGGACGCTTTTCTGAAGCAAGTAATAAGCATAAAGAGAAGCTTATGAAAATGGAGGAATTGAAGACTAAAGTGGAGTTATTTGAAAGTCTGTCAGAAAAACTTCAATCATTTCTAGATGAGAAAAACCAGGCACTCAGTGAGACAGAGGCACCAAGAAAGGATGTTAGTGAAGTGTCTCAATACATGCAGGTACTGTAGCATTCCATTTGTATGTGTTGTGCATTCTTAGTCTAACTCATCTAAGTGATTGAATGAGAAGCAAGGCACGTTTTTCTTAAATTAAGAGTTTGATTTTGAACAAGTGATGGTAAAGTCTAATATGAAGAACATAATCCTATTTTGCAGGAAGCTAGTGTAGAATTGGCACAACACAAGAAGGATCTCGAGGTTTTGAAGCAGCTCCTTGAAGAACTTTCATTCCATGCTCTTCCTGGAGATAAAGCACTGGTATTAGAAAAAGTAAATGCTTTATCAAAGAAATTCAAAGAGGTAGAGGAGACAATAAAGGAAAAGTAAGTTGAATAATCGAAGTGTTTCCACTTTGGCCAATAACACAGTGTGAATGTTGTGATTACTGCTATCCTTTGGCATGCAATCTCAGGATATTGCAGTTAACTGGAGAAAGTGAGGGGTTTTTTATAGAAAGAAAAAGATTCAATTTGAAAATTCCTCTGTAGTTAGTCTGTCTGGCTCAAGACCTCTAAAAAGGGCCATAAAGAGAAATAATTTTTCAAATTTTGTGACGTTCACATGATTCTTGGCAATTTTAAGAAAACCCTACTTGTCCTCTTCTCTGATAGAACATAAATTGCTGCTTGTGCATATTGCTATAGAGTACCATTTGGCATCAGGCTGTAAAGGAGAACTGGAGAAAAGTGTAAGAGATTCCATAGAAGTTACCTTTACAGTAAGACTAGATGTTGCGCATTCTACTTATATCCATAAAATTAGCTTTTTGACACTTTGAATTTAGGAATAGTAATACCAGATTGATAATATTTGTTAGTTTAATTATTAGAAGGAATACTGTCATTCCTTTGTTTTTAATTGTCTAGAGAAGAGGATGTATCATCTTGCCAGAAAGAAATGGATACTTTCGAGCTCCTTGTCGAATCATTAAAGAAATGGATAAAAGAGACGACAGAACGAATTCCAGCAGCACAGCCCTCTCTGAATACAGAGGAGTTAAAGAAACCTTTGGAAGATACATTGGTAAGCCATTGTAGGAGAAGTGAAATCTGGCTGAAGGAAATAAGGCATCTATTACTAATATTGAAATACAGACCTATGGTGTAGGCAGTCACAGTAATTGGGACTAGGGGCCTTGCAGTCTGCATTTACATTCTCATTTGCTTTGTATGTTTGGCAGCAGATTCCCAAGTAGCACGGTTGTTCCTTTCTGTACACTATGTCTCTTAAGTCTGAAGTCAGTTTTGTAATGAAAAAATGACTATTTTTCTTAACCAGAATTTAAAAGATGAATGGACATTAAAGGCACCTGAACTGCAGAAAATGAATAGCAGAGGAACTTTGCTGTGTAACCTAATCACTGCTGTGACTTCTCCTGCCAAACTGAGAGCAGTTGCCAAATCAGGTATGCTTTTGTATAATCAGGTAAGCCTGACATTTCAGGAATTTTTAAAACCTTTAAGACAAAAATTAAAATTATTTCACCCTGGAATTAGCATTCTGAATATTATGGCTTGTGAGAAAACATTTAGCCATGTCTCTTCTGACCAGTTGTGATTCTCATTTAAACTGTCTAGCTGCTGTAGTAATTCAGCACACATTCTCATTGTTTTACTCTGCCAAAATAATGTAGAAGTCTATTTATGTAAATGATTAACATGTCCTAAAGCTGTTATGTAATTCCCATATAGTGAATAAAATCACAGTACAACAGCTGCCTTCACCTCATCCCAGAAAGCTTCTGATAATGAGAAATTTACTTATTCTGATCAGTGTTCAGTGCTTCATATATCAATAAGTCTTCTGCAAGCAGGAGAAATACAAACCTTGTTTTGCAAACACTGATGTGCCTGCACAGAGATACCTATTTAATGGCCAAAAGGCTATTCTGTGATGCCAAGCAAACACAGAAAGGTTTGTGGAGTTGTGGGCTTTTTGTTAGAAGGGTAATGAGGAGATGGTTTATATAAAAAGTAAGCCTAGATAAACCTACTCATCCTAATATGATATCATAATTAGTATTAGTCAGTGCTTTAGTTGACAGCACAGAAGGGAATCAACTTTGTATCCCAGCATGATTTTCCTGGGCTGAAATATGTTTTCTGTCCGGAAATTCAGCTAAATTCTATTTTACTTGTAATCATAATTTAAAGATAGCAAGTCTATTTCCATTATTATTTTTTACTCTAGTGTTAAATATTAATTTGTTTTACAGAAAGCAGTAATTCTGCCAAGTATCATTCCAGACATAGTTCAAGGATGTTGAGCATTTTAATGGCCATAAACACATTTTCAGTCAATTCTTAAACTGACTGGGTCTGGAAATAAATTCAAGTGTGTTGGCCTTCATTGGTCATCTGCAAATGACTGGGAGGTTGGGGACTGACAGAGGATACCTATTGGGTAAAAGCAGAACACTTTCTTTATTATATCTCTTGGTAATAGCTGCCTCTGGTTTTGGTTGGGTTTTTTTAACTTAATAAAAATCTTTCAAAGAACATTTTGGAATCTTCTATGATCTATTTGGGCTTATTCCTCTGCCTCTTTTTCTACTCCTATGCATCCAGTTAGAAAAATAGTTAAATAGCTTTCACATAAGAACAGCTATAATCCTTCAGACCAGAACATTTGCCCTCCTTGACAAGAGCTGTACTGTGCATCACTTTATCACAGTTACGAATACCAGAGTCCAGCTAATAGACCATGAAGATCTACAAGACTGGCTGGAGCCTGTGACTTCTCTTATCTGGTTTGTTTTCTCCTGCCATCCTCCAGCTGCCAATAGTGTGGTCCTCACAGTCCAGCTGGTACCAGGGGGTGGATGCACAGCCTTTTCCAAGGCAACCGTTAACCTTCCTCTGTTAATTGCTCATCTGGGAGTACATACGTGCAGGAGAGCAGGAAGTGATTCTCCTTGCAGTTCTCTGCAGTGTGATCATGCGGCCCTGCTCTTTGGTCTGACTCCATATTACAAAGCCCATTAGCTCTGGTTTCAGAGGCTCTGATATTATGTTTAATTAGTAAGGCTGCCTCAGTGAGTGGCTGTCTCGGAGTGACAGTAAGGACTTCAGGTGTAACAGTGAGTGCCACGTTGCCATTCCTGTCATGGAGCACGTGCTTGAGTCTTGCTTATGACAAGATAGGGGGGGATTAATCCAGTTGGTATCCAGAGCTTTCTGTGGAGAGTTATAATGCTGATAAACCATAGAATCATTTCAAGTTAGAAAAGACCCTTAAGATCAATAGGTCCAGCTCTGACAAGTCCAGCACTAAACCATGTCCCCAAGAGGCACGTATACATGTTTTTTAAATACCTCCAGAAATGGTATCTCAACTGCTTCCCTGGTGGGTAAAGGTGTTCTAAGTAAGCAGTGCCTTTGGTTGTGGTGTCTGCAATGACCCCTGTAGGTCTCTTTGCTGTTGAGTGCTCTCCTCAGCTGCAGCATTTGCCAGCTCATCCTCTCCCAGGCTGTACCTGTCACAGCTGGGTAAAACTGTGTTCTCCCTAGGGAACAGGGTCCTTTGGGAGAGAGGAAGGAAGTCATGTTAGCAATGTGGATGTGAATAGGCCTCATAGCTAGGGCATCAACCTTTGGCCCTGGTCAGTTATTTAGTACAGAGTTGTGAGCAGTAGGACTGCTTATACATCATATATATGTGCACACTTGTAAGTGCATGCATGTACACACCCAGCTGCTCTGCCTATGTGATACCACTTATGGTACTGGCTGGCTGCAGCTTCATTCTCAATGTTGTAATGACAGCTACAGATCATGCTGTTTTGAAGAAGAAATGCAGTGCTGCTGTTTTGGTGGGAAAAGGCCCAGATATGCAATAGTCTTCATCTCTTTTGATCCACAGGTGGCACAATATTAAATGGCGAAGGAGGAGCTCCAGGAACTCAGGATTTCTTGAAAAGTAAAGGTCAGTAAAAATTTCAGCATGTGATAAAGAAATGTTGCTTGCCAATTGCTGTTAAATATGGAAGTATTTTTTAAATGTTGTACATAAATCTGCTTGTAGCAGTCATTATAAGACTGAAATTTCACATCACCATCACATAAGACAACTACGTTGACTAGGGCATGATATTATAAGTAATTATAACAATACTTCAACAATACCTAACAATCTCATTATTTTCTTTGAAGACCAACCAAATCTGGCCTTGTTTTCTGAATCAGTAAGTACTTTTATAACTGTATACAGGGATGACTATTGTAATATAAGACACAACTTTTGAGAAATACTTTTCTATGGGGTTTGAAACTTTAACATCCATCAGCATTCACAACATGCGTATACACAAATATGTATATGCAAAGACATTATATATATAAAGACATATACCCATTTTATATCCATTCATATCACTGTGACCAACTCTTTTGTAGAAACCAAGGAACTTTTGTATAAGGACTTTATGTAGCTGAAATATAGGCCAGTATATTCAACTTTTGGTCATGGAATTGTTAGTTAAAATACGAAAACAGCAGTGGGTAAAAAGATTGAAATGTGTTTGTACACTTGTATGTATTGAAATAATTATTTCTGTGAAATAAGAAGCTCTTGCAAATAGGAGCTTATATTAGCTCATTCAGAGGTAGCGTTACCACATTTAGAGTGGATTGGAAATAACTCCAATGTATTCAGTGACTTCTTATTTGAGGGACTATTAGCTGGTGTAACTGTTTAGAATCCATGCAATATTGTTTCAAGGGCTTGTAACTTCTAACAGTCTTCGTGCACCTCTCTTTGCAGAATTGACAACTGTTCAACAAGCTATGTCTAATGTAAATCACAGCTATGAAGATTTGGGAGTTTTGTTGAATGAAAAGATTTCAGAACTAGAAAGTATGCTTTCAAAAATGCAAAATATTCAGGAAGAATCAGCCTCAATGATGAATTGGTTGCAAAAAATGGACAAAACTGCATCAGACTGGGAAGCTGCTCCAACAGATAGTGAAGCGGTTAAAGCCCAAGTTGAGCAACATAAGGTATTTTGTGCCTTCAAAGAAATACTTTTTCTTGTAGTTATTAGGCAGATGCTATGAAATAACTGATATCTCAGCCTAGCTTAATGTTGCAGAGAGTATTTAAATGATCCTTCTAAGCATATTAGTCAGGCTTAGAGCAAATCTGGCAAACTGTGTCAATGGAGTAAAGGAGCACTGTGTCACAGGGAATGAGTTTTGCAGGTCACAAAATAATAATTTCGGTGGACAGTTTGACAAGGTGAGGTTATACTGATTATGCAATACACTTTTTTGATCTTAGTTGTTTAGAGGTATATAATAGATTACTTGTAATATCTGAAGGGCTGTATCTGTCCAAAAGCTGTTTCTGCAGCTGCTGGTTCGCTGACGCTCCACAGACCTCCTGGTCTCTGCAGCTGCAGGGGCTTATGTCTCTTCCAAGGCAGTGTTTCTCTTCAGCAGCCCTGTCATGCTTGTTAAGTTATATAGCTGCACCACAGTCTCCTTCCCCCTTTATAATTGATATGAGAAAACCACTGAATCAGCAGTAAGCTTCTGTCCTGTTTCAGCATTGGAGACATATGCTGCCCTCTCAATGAAGGACAATATTTACACATGTAAGGCTCATATGTAAAGGGAAACGTAATGGATAGGGAAAATTCTTTTCTTGCTTGTGATTGTGTATAAACAAAGACGGAATTTGATTTAACTGAGTTTCTTTTATATTTGGTGGGTCACCCTTAAAAATTAACCTGACCAACTCCCAACTTCCTCAGAGTTGGACAACATTCAATCCTAAAATTCAGCTTAAGTGTGAAAGAAAACCAGCTCTTTATTTCTTAACAGAGAATGTGCAAAGTTAACATGATCGTCTAACCCACAGTGTAGTAATAGAAAAGTATTCACAAGTAGTTGGAAAACTGAGTGGCTGTTAAGGCAAGAGTCATCTGATGCATTGGACCTTTTACTAGAAGTTCTAAATCAAGTACAGTTTGTTCAGTGTTTATTTTTGTGGGTTCTGGATAATTAAAAAGCAGGTCCATGAGGCAAGCTTTGTTACATGAGAACATTCATACAAGAGCCTTTTGCCAGGCATATAAGAAATGTTCGCTTCTGTCTGCAAGAACAGCATTAATTAGGATTTGCTGGGGTATATCAGTCTTCTGTTAGACCTACATTTAAAATCCTGATTCTCTTTAAACTATGGGTTTGGGGGATCTACACAAAATAGTCTGTGATACCAGGACTTCTACAGAGGTAAATGAGGCCACACCACACTCCTCTCTGTTGGTGCTAGGTGGGTTATTTGTGCTGTGAACTGTACTTTGCATTAGTCAGTTTGCCTTGTGTACACAAATAGGTTCCAAGTATATGTGAATATGATGGGAACTAGTAAATCTTATTTATCTGAATTCTTCTGGTTCTGTCACTTGTTCAAATTAAGCAACAATTATTAATGTAGTTTATGTCTCTCAAGTTCTCTTCTGAAAATATTTGACTAGCAACTTATGTCACTACAATGTGCTTTGAGATTCATAGCAGAAAAGTAGTTTATACAGGCTAGATATTTATGTTTTATCATCACATTTGGCGTCTCATTATTACAGACTGCAAACTTTACCATTCTTTCTTCGTTTCTTACCTATTTATTTTGTCACTTAAATTTTCAGCTTTTTGAAACTGAATTAAAGCAAAGTGCAAATAAAGTGCAGGAACTAAAGGATAAAGTTACAGAGCTGTTGGAGAAGAACCCTGACTCTCCTGAGGCACCTAAGTGGAGACAAACGTTGGATAAAATAGGTACTGTAAAATAAAGCTATATTATAGCTCAGACTGATCTGGAAGTTCTTTTAGTATGAGATTTTTAATTTATTAGCAATAACTAGTATTTTTAATACCTTGTTCCTATTACCTCTTAGATTCTGTGGAAATTACCCCCTTACCAAGAGCGTAGATCTGAAGTAATTCCAGTGATGTCCATGGCCTTTGAGTTTGTATCAGTGCAGAGGCTATAGCTTGACTCCATGTTTGAGAGGCTTTATCTTTTTCAAACTGTGTGCAGCTAAATCTTGACTGGCCAGTTACTGCTCCAGATATATATTTTGTTCTTTTTAAATTATGTAGAAATATAGAAGTTAAGCTGATTCTAATTTCATGTAAAGAATGGTTTGAGTTGTTGCTAGTGCTCTTCTGCAGGCTTTTTTCCCCATGAACTAGTGGCTTTTGGCATTTTGTGGGTTTGGGGGCTTTTTGCTGTTTTCTAAAACTGGTTGTATACATTTTGCCAAAAAAAAAAAAAACTAATAAAAGAAAGAAAATTAACATGTTTGGTCAATAGATTTTGAGACATTGCAGTGCCTAATTGTCATGAGCTTTGAAAATTTTTTTATGTTAGTCATATTTTAAATAAATTACAGGTCAATAGGATTGTATGTCAATCTTGTTTCATAGTGATAGGTATTTCCATTGCTACACCAACAGTAATTTTGAATCTGAGAGTTTTTCCAGTCTGTCCTGCTTATAAGTGAAACTCTGAAAAGTTTAAATAGCAGGTAAGGTCTCCAACAGACCTTTAGTAATGTTGAAAGAGGATTAATACAAAATTAGCAGAGGACTGTGAAGCAACAAAAGGCACTGTAAAAAACAGGGATAAAAATTAGAGACAGGCAGAGTTAGCAAAATACCAGAGCTGACTGAGCAAGCACTGACAGTATCACAGAGGGTAAGGGGGAAGTTACAAGACTAAATCTCAAAGGTTGCTCTGGAAGCTACTTGCCGTAGTAGAAAAGACCACAGACTGGCACAGGTGTGAACCTAAGCTCACACAGTGCTTTTGAAATACCTATGTGCAGAAGTATTCTCATTGTCCATACTTAGGTATGTGGTTTAGATGTTCCAGATGAATGGTTTTAGATGAATGATACAGACATTTGAAAGTTGGGCTTTTTCAGAGGGCTGTTCAAAGTTGAAGCCTAATTTCAGGCTTCTGATCACCCTTGAAAACATATGGGGTTTTTTTACTGAATAAGCAGGGAGATTTGTCTATCTAAATCAGGCACCTGAGTTATAACTCAGTACAACCCTTTGCCTTCTATGTCATTTGAGATCAAAGCCTAAATTTGGGGGTATTTAATTTAGTAATATTCTAATCCAATTTTATGAGATGTTGTATATTCATTGCTCTAAAAATTCCACACGTGGCTGACTGTCGTCCAAGTGTATGTGGGTCTGACGTTTAAAAGATGTTATTTGCAGAGTCACTGCAATAAGGCATCTGGAGTTAATTAGCAAGAAGCCTTATGAGAGAGCTCTGTTTATGTTTCATATATAGTCTGCTGTCTCACAATCCATCTGCTAGAACATGCATGCAATATGTTATTATTATCATTGTTAGATTCCAAATGGAAAGAGCTCAATCAAGTTACATCTGAGAGACAACAAAAACTGGAGGAGTCTTCAAATTACCTGACCCAGTTCCAGACTGCAGAAGCTCAGCTAAAGCACTGGCTTGTAGAAAAGGAGCTCATGGTCAGTGTGCTGGGACCATTATCAATTGATCCTAATATGCTGAATACACAAAAGCAGCAGGTTCAGGTGAGTAGTGCCAACACACATTATTGATTTAAGTTTCTCCTGCCATTTTGCTATTAGCAAAGTACTATTTTGCATCTAGAGTAGAGCATGGTTAGTATAAGGCATTAGATTTGTTTATCTTTAGGTATCAGCTTATGTCATACTTGATTACAGTAATTACAAGAAAAAATTATCGTAAGAATGAAAATAGATCAGAACAGGTAAAGAAAAATGTTGAGGAGACATTGATCCTCTGATACATCTTTTTGTTTTGACCATACTGTGGTTTCTCTGTGGTGGAATGAAAATGTCCCTTTGAATTTTATTAATTTGACATTTTACTGTCATTCCTCATATACAGTCTGTGGTTAAAACTAGCTTTTTGAGATTTTATTCCCTTGACTGTGCCAGTAGCTAACAAAAATAGGAAGGCAAGTGAAATGCAGTATTGTGAATAGATACGGGGCCAAGAGTGTCAAAGACAAGAAAAAGTATAATGAAGAAGTGGAATAATTTACTGACAGCAACACAGCAAACTGCAGACAAAAGAAATTAAATGTAAAATCAGATGAAGTTGCAGAAGGTAGAAAATTTAATTTCAAACATTTGTATTGCTGCCAGTTATTCTAAACTGATGGTAATTTTTTTTTAAAAAAAAGGTGTTATTAAAGCTTTAATATCAGTATTGTTTAAAATGAACTATGTTCCAATACTGTGTGAAATACCATGACTCAATATTGGTTTTAAGTGCTTCAGAAGTCTAGACAGATGGCATAAGACTATCATGTATCACTTAACAGTCCTTAAATGTTCAACCTAATTGACTTAAAAAGAAAGGGTTTGGAATGTTCTGTAAAGTAAAACCATTATATTTGTCCCTTCTTTTGCAAGCACTGAGACTTACTGTCAAAAAAAAAAAAATACTGAGAACCAGTGATATAAACTTTAAAGGTCTTACACTACATACTCTAGTTGTTTTGTGATTTAGCCAAATAGTCTGTGTTCTATAATAATACATTCCAATATTATGTCAGAGTACACCTTCTTTGAAGTTGTTTTATCTGAAGACAAATATCAAAACTGTCTAGGAAAGAAGACACTACTTGAAACTAAACAGCACTTACTTTGCTTGGTGTAGTTACTTAATTACTGTAGTATTAACAGAATTCATTGTTTACTTGTATCTCCTGGTTGATTTTCCATTAGACGATGTGTAAATTCACCTTATTTCTTTCTGTTTCTTTGATGTAAATACTTGGAAACAACACAGTTTGTGTAGAAGGCACATTTATTTCACTGGATTTTAAACTTGGATACACTCAATAAGAGAGCTTAGCTACAACAAATTCTACATGGTTTTTTGTCAGAAGCACTTTTGTTTTGGTGAAGTAAATTCTTTTTAAAATCCTCTTTCTTTTTTTCCCTAGATTCTGCTCAAAGAGTTTGACACCAGAAAGCCACAATATGAGCAGTTAACTATGGCTGGGGAGGGGATTCTGGAGAGGCCTGGTGAACATCCACCCTCACATGAAATTGTAAAAGAGCAACTGGCAGCTGTGGCACAAAAGTGGGACAGTCTAACCAGCCAGCTGAAGAAGAGATGTGACCGGATTGACCAAGCCATTGTGAAAAGCACAGAGTATCAAAGTCTGCTCAGAAGTCTGTCTGATACACTAAGTGCCTTAGATAGTAAACTAAGCAGCAGCCTGGCTGTGAGCACACAACCTGATGCTGTGAAACAACAGCTGGAAATCGCTAAAGAACTGAAGAAGGAAATAGAACAGGAAATGAAGAATATAAATGCAGCACAAGCTCTTTGTGAAGAGCTGTCAACACTGGTTGGGGAAGAGTATTTGAAAGCAGAACTTACAAGACAGTTAGACGGCATCTTAAAATCATTTAAGGATATTGAGCAAAAATCAGGTTAGTATTTGTTTAAAGAAAAATAGTAACTAAGGTGTAAAGTAAGGCAAAACTTTGTAATAAAGGTGTTGAGTGAACTAAGCCTGGTGCCAGCTCTCTATCCAGTCCAATCCCCAAGCAGTTGTACATTAGAATTTAGAAGAATCCCTGTACCTTGAAAAGGTAAGAACAATGCTTGGGATCTCTAATGAATAACTAGTTTGGGAGAGAATTTGGAATAAAATAGAAAGGCTGCTTTTGTCATGTCTTACTTTAGGTGCATCTTCACTGAATTAGAATACCGAAAGAGGATGCTGTTCATCGAGCTGCTCAGCTTCATAGGGGCGGAGGATAAGCCAAAATGATAATTTTTAGGCAAAACACCAGTTAATGGCTTAGTGAAGCACAGTGGTACTTGTATAAAACTGCCTGTGACAGAAGGGGGCTGGTAGTCTGCAGCCTTTCCTTACCTTGTGAACAAACAGAACTGAGCAAGTAATACATTGCAAGTGATACCATACTTTGTTCTCCCTAGCAGCCTCCATTTTAGGTTTTTAATTTCCTCTGGTCATGAGGAACATCAAAGAATCTCCCTAGGAACATGTATTGCCTATAGGCCATGTTTTAGACTCTACAAGGTTATACCACTTAATATTCCCTGTTCTTACACTTCATAGTACCATGAAGCACAGTGGTGTGTTTTTTACTACCAAAATCTGCCCGAATGGGATCCATGTAGACACAGACTGGATAAGCTCACCTCATTTGATTCGTCTCCTACTGCCTTTAATGCTCTGCTGTATTACAGGACTGAGTCTGCCCCTTGCAAGGAACTTTGTTGTCTGCCAGTCAAACACCACCCACTAAGGACTGGCTCTCTTTAAATTAATGATCATGCATAATAGAATCAATATTACTTCTTTCACTGAATACTAGCAGGTTCTGATAACAAACCTCTGTGCTGCCTTCTCCTTTGTAGATAACCATGTTCAGCAGCTTCAGTCAGCATATGCCACTTCTCATCAATTCCAGCAAATGTCTAAGGACTTTCAGGTCTGGCTAAGCAAAAAGAAAGAAGAGCTGAACCAGGCTCGTCCTGTGTCAGCCAAGCTTGATGCCTTGCAATCACTAATTGAAGAACAGAAAGATTTTAAGAAGACAATGACCGATCAGATTAGTTCATATGAAAGAATTGTTGCAGAAGGAGAAAGTATCTTACAGAAGACTCAAGGAGCTGACAAAGCAGAGTTGCAATCCCAAATTGCCATACTCAAAAATAACTGGGATGAAATGAATAAGCAGGTAAAAGAAAGGGAAGATAAATTGGCAGATTGTCTGGAGAAAGCCCTCAAATACAAGCAGCATGTAGAAAATCTGCAGCCATGGATAGAGAAGTGCCAAAGCAACCTATGTGAACTGAAAGTTGGCATAAACCCTGTTGAAATAGAGGATTCTATTGTTCAGGTGAGGGCATGGCAGAAGGACCTGGATAAACACCATGGGATAGTGGAACTATTAAATAATTCTGCTGAAAGTTTGCTCAATGCAAGTCAAACAGATAAAGAAATTGTTCAAGAAGAAACTAAGGTGCTGAATCAGAACGTGAAAATTGTTACAGAACAGTTACATAAGAAGAGAGAGTGCTTGGAAAATATGGCACAAAGACTGAAAGAGTTTCAGGAATCATCCAGGGAAACTCAAAGACAGCTTAAAAGTGCCAAAGAGCATCTGGAAGCTCATGACTCACTTGGACCTCAGTCATTCAGTAACAAACACCTGACAATGATGCAGGCCCAGCAGAAAGCCTTGCAAGCTTTAAAGCCTCACGTTGATTTAGCAAAAAAGCTCGCCCAAGACCTGGTGGTAGAAGCTTCTGATTCAGCAGGTGTTTCTGACCTTTTGCTCCAAGCTGAATCTTTGGAGCAAGAATACACTGCAGTGAAGCAGCAAGTTGAGGATAGGTGCTCATTCCTAGAGACCAAACTTCAGGGAATTGGCCATTTCCAAAACAGCATCCGAGAGATGTTCTCTCAGTTTGCAGAGTTTGATGATGAACTTGATAGCATGGCTCCAGTGGGGAGAGATCTCAAGGTACTGCAATCACAGAGAGAGGATATAAAACATTTCATGAAAAAGTTGGAGGATCTTATAATGAATAATGAAAATGCTAATAAAAACTGTAAAATTATGCTAGCCACAGAAGCTGAAGCTTCTCCTGATCTTGTTGGTATAAAGAGAGACTTGGAAGCTCTAAATAAACAGTGCAACAAACTACTAGACAGAGCAAAAGCCAGGGAAGATCAAGTGGACAGTACTATTTGCCGTGTTGAGGAGTTTTACAGTAAGCTAAGAGAATTTTCCACTCTGCTTGGGAGAGCTGAAGAACATGAAGAGTCACAAGGTCCTGTTGGAATGGAAACAGAGGCTATTAATCAGCAGCTGAATACATTCAAGGTAGGAAGATTGCTTTCTTACTATTATAAAGTATTTTACCACAATACCATTTTATTAAACATCATAGTGAAAGGGACTGGTTAAGAGCAGACCTTAGAGGAGTCTTGTTTCACAGCAGTCTGTTCGGCCTGTATTCTTTTTATCTGTTTTAAATGGGGGTCTTATGCTCCAGAGAAGCTTCCCTTTGCTACAGCTTGGCAGACGTTGGGAATTTTGCATCTCAGCTCCCAGTTCCTGCACCCCAATTCCCTCTTCACCTCTCTTCTCTATCTTGTTACCTTCTGCAATCCATCTGCCTTTCTGTTTTTGAGAAACTGCATATTGTCTCTAATTGATGTCCATGTATTACACAAGTTTTGTCTTCACAGTGGTGTGAATTTTAGATTCCAGTGTTCACATACCAGCCCACATTCACTTTGTTCATCTGAGTAGCTTTTTTCACTTGGATATAGGCTTCAGCATATTTAGGTTTAAGATGTTACCTTTTGCCATTTTCCGTTCCGATACACTGGCCAGTTTTATCTCACTGAATTCCACCCTTACCTAGAAACATCCTAATAAAAAATAAAATAGGCAAAATAATCCCCCTGTTATATTGGGAATTATCTGTAGCATTCTTATCCAAAATGCACTCCAGAGCTTCTATATGTAGCTTTTTTTAATATGCCAGCTAGCAATCCATGTCCAGCTCAAAAAAATGCATTGCAGTGATAGTGAGTGTTAATTGAGCTTTGCTGCTGAAATAAGTACAGTTATTTGCTTGGTTTAGGTTACAATAAATGAATTTCCAGTGCTCACCAGAAGGATTTATAGATGCAAGTAGTGTTTGAAAAAGATCATAAATCTCCTAATGGCTATGTAGTAGCATTTAATATTCTGCGCTGCTTTGGTTTAATCCCAATATAATATTGATTCAAATGTTTGTATGACTTGGACATTAGTTGACACTTAATGATAAAGCCAAACCTTCATAGCAGGATTTGATAAGCCATGCTGTTAAAAATTTGATGACCTTGGAAAAGTCATTACATGGCTGGCCCAACAGAGGGTGCATTTTGCTTGTTTAAGCCATATTAGAAAGGAAAATTAAACCAGGAAACTTTCATCTGGGAATTTCAAATGGAAGTTACTGTGAGTTTTGATGATCTCTGAGAATGCATAAATAGAGACAAAAATCTTGAACAAATAGTTACATTATGAGGAGATTCCATTAGACTGGGAGGATTAAAATTGTATGCCAGTCTATGCTAACAAGTCTATCTCAATTTAAAAGAGAAACAAATGGCTTTTCTTTGTATATGGTTAGTATAACACTTTGGATATTGGAAATAACAACAGCTCCTGCTGTGAATGCTCTTGCTTACACTGGCTGTACAGGACTTCAGTTGTAGCCAGTTTGGGATCTCTGATTTCACCACATTTCTTATATTTTCAAACATTAGGTGCAGCTTCAGGTCTTTGTTAATACATATTTTATGCAAAGAATTTTATATATATAAATACGTATTTTATTACAAAGAAGAATGCTTCTGGAGTGTTACAACCTGATGAGCAGATGGTAGGAGAATCCAGTTCCCTGTGTGTTGTCTCAGTGTTGTAGTTCATCAGGATGTTGGACACAACACAGCAATTGAACAGTTTGGGAGTGAGAGACCTGTGCAGGCCTGTGGGGTGAGAGTGTTCCCTGCAATACAAGAGCTTATGTGGTAAGAAGACCAGAAAAACCTGGAGAGACTTAAAGGAGAGCAGTGATAGCAGCATGTTTATATCCCAAAGTCTGCGCTGGGATTATATTTATATTAGATATTTATAAGCTTAGAAATGTGTTTTGCTTGAAGCAACTGTTTTAGGCCATGCTTTTTCTTATTATTAAAAACACAAAGCCATTAAACAGGAGGTGAAGAACGATGAAAAAATGAAGGGGTTGTTTAAATAAGTGAAAACTAAGTGCAGAAATAAAACAGCAGAGTGAGGAGCCTTTGAATAAAGGAAACAGGGAGACCAGAATGGGAAATTTTACTAAGTGAGAGTGTAGTTAGTGAAGGGATACTGATAGCAGGAGGATAGGGATTAACTCTCCTAATACTGGGTGTCAGTGCTACTGGAGCATATCAAAATTGCAGTAAGTAATCTGTTTACACTCTTTGCCTTTCCAGAGAGCAGTTCTACCTGAGGCAGCAAATTGTAGGGAGACTGGCTCCCACAGATCCTGCTCCACTCGTGGTGTGTTTGTGTTTGCTCACATGTTTTTGCACGTACGCAAACACACACGACCTGAAAATGTGGCTGTGGCCACAAAACCACTGTCTGGCTCCTTATGTCCTTAGCCCCTGTGGTCAACTACAGTCAACTTCTATTCCTCAAGAGTAATGCAAAAGAGTTGTTCTTTGGTACAAATGTATTAACATGAAATCTTCACTCTCTTCAGGGAAGGAGATCATGTAATGGGCCAGAGGTGGTTTTTGTGGGTAAACCAATTTTTATGTACAAAGAGTTAGAGCTGTGTGCATCTTCTTGGCGTGACATTAAAACGCATAATGTTTTTTTAAAAATAAACCGGCTTTGAGTTGTATTATATATACACATATATTTAAAATACATATGCATACTTGTTTTATTTCTATTTCTTCTTTGTAATGTACTTACTCCAGTCAGTACATAGTGTTAAATAGAAAGTAGCTGCCATCAGTGTTGAATTGTAAGTAGTTACTGTCAGTGTTAAGCTATATTTATTTACAATACAGTTATAAAATTTGCTTTCTGTAAATTAAAATCTTCAGAGCAGTTCATTTCAAAGTAGAATGATGACTTATTTTACTTCAAGAGTAAGGAAGAGTATAATCAAATGAAGAATTCATCTCAATGAATATAAAACACACACAAAAAATTACTAATTAATTTGGCTTTGTAAGACACTTTTTACCCCAAAGACTGTATGCAATGTGTAGATTAGTTCTGAAAGGAAATTTCAGTAAGTAAGGGTTGTTAAGGTACAGTGAGTCTGCCACCATTCTTCAAAATCAAAACAAAAAAGAATTGTGCCAATGGACTGAACACTCTGGGTTTGAGTAGCTGCTCAGTGCTAGAATGTTTGCAGTTGGAGAAGCATTTGCAGCTAGTTTCTCTCTGAAATAGAGAAAGAACCCATGTTTAATTATTTTACTTTTTGAAACTTTTTCACAAAAGTTTCTTTGTACTGTCATTAAAAGTCATTCTTCTTAGTAAAACCAACATGGCAGTGTTACAGCTTTTTTGAGTGTGTGGTTCATTTGATTTTTGCTTTTATTTTTGGAAGAAAAGTAGATATAGTTGTTAGAGGTTGTCTACTAATTGGACTTTATGGGAATTTTTAGGTAGCCTGAGTATTCCTGCCAATGAGCTTGAACTGAGATTTTAATTGGCTTATGTTATAGAACCACAGAATTGTTTCGGTTGGAAAAAACCTTTTTTGAACATCAAGTCCAATGTTAACTCAGCGCTGCCAAGTCCGCCATTAACCATGTCCCTAAATGCCGCATCTACATGTCTTGTTAGTTATGTAGAGGATGTCTGTCCTCTGATTTTTGCTTTGAAGGGAAATAACATTGAAAGCATAATCAGAAGTTTCTCTGTAAGTTTCTTTTTGAGCTAAGTGTTCTATATCCCATGTGCTGTTTACAAACCCTAGAATGAGATACTAAACTCTTCCATGGGATTTACTACAGTTAAGGTCTGTATTGAAAAGCAAAGGTAATATAAGCAACTATTAATTTTTTTTTAAGAGTTGTGTTTTGAAAGTGACTTGTCTGTCATACGGAAGTCTTCAGCAGAAACAGTGAAAAATGGTAAGCTATTTTTTAACTGTTAAATAATTTTGCTGTTGAAAAAATACAGACCACTTTCAGTTATATACTTCCCCTGTAAAATCATGCAGCACTTTCTGAATTCAGGAAGGATCTATCTGGTTTTGGTTGTTATGGTTGAAAATAACCATGGGCGATAGGACCTTTTATCAAAACCATCAAATTCTTTTCACATCTTTAACATAATAGTATATTCTCTGCTAGGGAATCCAGAGGTGATTATCTGTTTGGCATAATTGTAATGTTATATGGATGCTCAGCAGAGAGGAGGAAGAGAATTTGTCTTGCATGACCTTAGTGTTTTGATATGTAGCTGACTGTTTATCAAGTAAATCAATAAACATGAGGTGTGGTATGTTTGTATTTCTTGCATGCAGTGTATCCTGCTTGCTGCTTAATGTGGAAAGCTCAAGCTGATTGTAGTGAATGCACTGTGTTACGTTTTAGCACTAAATACCATATGCTGTCCTTAAACCGAGGTCTGAATTGTCCCTACAACTGATGGCTGCTGTCACACAAGCAGCTCAGGTCGTTAGGGGTATGGCTTCTACTGGAGTGGAGCTGCTTGGTCATGGCAGCTCCTCCTGCGCTGTTGGCAAGTTACCTGTGAGTCTCCCAACCCTTCACCTCCGTGATTAAGAGCTAGAAGTGTAGGTGCAAAGTGTTGAACTATATTTATAAGATGTAAACGTGCCAATCCGGAATCTTTGTCCGTCCTGATAGGCGGGTTTTGGGCTGCAATAAATCCCACTGGAAAAAAAAAAAAAGAAAAAGAAAAAAGAAAAAAAAAAAGTCTTTCAGATATAGTTAGGTTTTCCCAATGTTCTAATGTTTCTTTCAGTGGGAGCTGGATTCTTCAGGAGCGGCTGCCCTGTCAGCCAGCGCCACCCTAAGCTCTTGCCTCAGAGCCAGTGACCAGACTGAAAATAGTCGAAACTGGACTGAACGTCTCACTTTGCATGTCAGGTGGAGCAATGTGTGACTATTCCAGCACCTAATCTAAACACTAGGCGAGGTTGGGGGATTTCCTTTTTAAAATAATACACAGGCAAAGTTTCGGTGTAACTTTGGGAAGGAAGCCTCCATTGAAACGCTGGCTTTTCCAGCCGGGGCGATGGGGTGCGGGCGCGCTGAAGAGCGCTGTTGCCTTGGCGGAGTTTCTGCCGGGGAGGCAGCCGGCCGGAGCCGTGTGGGCCGCTCCCGCAGCCCCGGAGCGGGCTGGGGCGGGGTGATGTCAC
>VZRO01002596.1:0-11353 GCA_013397915.1 Daphoenositta chrysoptera
CAGAGCACATGTGATAAGGCACGGAATCCCCCCGAGCATGGAGGGCACCGGGCTGGATGGAGCTTGGCACGTCCTGCCACTCCTCCTTGGCAGGTCGGCTGCAGAATCTCATCAGCCAGATGGAGAACGGGCAAGCCCAATACTATAAGCAAGCTCTTCTCTCTCTCTCTCTTTTTAAATATAAATTTTGTTAGTATTGATCTGGCTGACTTCTCTGCAGCCTGCAGGCTTTTCCCTCTGCAAGGTGCAGCTTTGGGTGGAGGGGCACATGTGATGCCAGGCCCCAGCCTGGCCTGGGACAGGGATGCTTCCCAGGTTTTGAGGCTGAGTCAGCTCATCTGTGCTTTTCTCTGCCATATCTTCAGTTTTTGTGGTTTTTTTTTTGCTGTGAGGGCTTTGCATTTGCAGAGAAGAGGTTTAGAAGGTGTCTCTGCCCATGGCAGGGGTTGGAACCAGATGATTTTTAAGGTCCCTTTCAACCCAAACCGTTCTGGGATTCTCTGCTGGTATTACAGCAGACACTGAGGATCAGCATCTTTCCTTGGGCTCTTGGAGCAAAACCTGTTCCAATAAAAAAGTGATTTTTTTTTCTGAAGCAAAGACTTTCTAGATTCACTTCATAGCCAAGCACCCTGTGTCATCCAGGGCTTGAGCCTGCTGCTCCCTGCAGGAGTTTGGGTGCGCCGGGTGTTTGCAGAGGTGGGACCAGGAAAAATAAAACTGAGAGTCACGTCATCTCTCTGACCTGTTTTGGAAACAGCCATGTGGTTTCCAGGCACCCCTATCTCCGAGGGGCCAAAGGACACACTGCTCCCTGTCCCTGTGTTTGTCACACAGACCTGATAAAGTGGACCGTGATTGCTAATTTCTCTGCTGGGTTTTTCTCTGGGGCCCTTATCAGGATGGCAGATAAGATAACGTGAGGCTGAGAGAGTGGATATGTCAGATAAAAAAAAATTAATGCTGTGCTCTGCAAGTCCCCTCCCGCATCCACGAGTTTGCTGCAGCAACAGCCGAGACACCTTTTCCCCTTCTTCAGTTTTTTTACAAAGTAATGATCTGTTCCTGATGGAAACAAAACCAGAGAGCTGGGGTGAAAACATGTTTGTTTGTGAAAATACCCATCCAAGAGCTGCTCTCTGGCTCCTGCCCAGGGGTTTGGGGCTGAGAGCACTCCTTGGCTGGGACTGCATTGCAGCTCTGAGCCTGCTCCCAGCACTGGGATCACGCTCCAGTGATCCTCATGTAGCAGTGGCTGTGCATCCTGCTGCCACCTGAGCTGCTGGTCACGGACCCTCTGCCATGGACTGAGCACCTGGACATAGGGAAAAGACCTACAGCACCTCCTAAAGCTGAAAAGCCAAGGGGATTTCTTAGCTCAGGCCTGAGACTTCTCAGCACGTTCCTTTTTTGGCTGGTTGGCCCATGGGAATTGCTTGTTTTACTCCACCACTGTCCTGGACACTCTGTTCCGATGCTTGGCCACCCTTTCAGTGATGAAATTTCCCTCGTATCCAAACCTAAACCTCCCCTGGTGCAACTTGAGGCTGGCTCCCTCTTGTGCTGTCCCTTGTTCCCTGGCAGCAGAGCCTGAGCCTCCCCAGCTGCCCCCTCCTGTCAGGGAGTTGAGCCAGAGGGTCCCCCCAGAGCCTCCTTTTCTCCAGGCTCAGTCCCCGCAGCTCCCTCAGCTGCTCCTGGTGCTCCAGACCCTTTCCCAGCTCTGTTCCCTTCTCTGGACACGCTCCAGCCCCTCAATGTCCTTCTTGTGAGGGGCCCAAAACTGACCCCAGGACTGGAGGTGCCTCAGCAATGCCCAGCACGGGGGACAATCCCTGCCCTGGCCCCTCTGGCCACGCTGTTCCTGATGCAAAGGATACTCCAGAGGCCACGGTCAGTAACACGTCCAGGATAACGCATCCAGGATGACTCTTCCAACCCACGGCTCCCTCCAGGACACTTTCCTATCCTTTGCCAAAATCCTGCCTGCACCGCCCAGCCGGAGCAAACCCTGCAGCGATGACCCAAAGCCGCTCCCGGGCCCTCGGGGGTGCGGGGAAGGGGCGGGGGCGCTGCGGCCGCCGGGCTCCTGCATCCCTGAGCGCTGCTGCCATCTAATGCCCGCGGCCGGAGCGCCGGGCGCGGCCGGCACCCCGCCGGAAACCCGGAGGGAACATTTTGGGAGCTGAGACAGAGAGAATGACCCCCTTTCTTTAAGAGGTGTTGTTTGTGCGGGTAAATGATGCTCCTTTCCCAAGTACCAACCTTCTGGATAGCTGCGAGTAGCGGGAGCATCCGGGCAGGGATGAGGGGTAGCCTGGAATGCTTTTAATTGGTCCTTTTGGCTGAACACACCTAAAAATTGCAGAAAAAACACCTTCCAGCTCACCACGGCCAGGACTTCAGTCGTGCTGGAGCTGCTCCCCCCTGCCCCTTTTCTGCCGGGGTGGGAGAGGTGATTTCTTGGATAGAATCGTATCATTAAATCCTAGAACGATTTGGGTGGGAAGGGACCTTAAGGAACACCTCATTCCATTCACAGGGGCACCTCCCACTAGCTGGTGGCTGGGATGATGGGCTGGATGGGAGATCTACATATGGAGAAAGGAGTTTTTTCTGAGTCAGATCTCCACTGATCTCTGTATCTGAGTAGTGTTGCTATCTGAAATAACTTTCTATTTATTTAGTACTCATTGAGGTGCTTGGGGCAGGTTCCTTCCATCGTATCACTTCTGCAGAAGGTTTATTTTTTTGCCTTTTTTTTTTTATATTCACAATGATCACTCCCCAAAATGAGCGTGGGTGGATATGAAATGGATTAAAAACCTGCCCTTGTCCTTCCCAAAGAGACCCTGAGAGCGGGGTCCAATCTCTTGAGGACCTTCCAAGGGATTTTGATGATTTCATATTTCCATGAAGGATGCAGAGGGCACAGGGTCTGTGTGGCTGGACACAAATAAACACAGAATTTGGAGGTCACAACATTCGGCGTGGCCTCTGTCTTTTGGAAAGGCGCAGCTCACCCGAGGGATGAGGAGTGCAGGGATGAATGATGCTGATACATCTGGGGCTGATGGGCCACGGGATCATGGGACCCAACCAAATGACTGTGCCCAAAATCAAGGCTTGATTTCTTTTAGTGGCCTTAAAGAATTTTACCTCTGTGCAGGTCATGTTGCTCCTGGGGGGAGCTCCTGGGCATTGTGACAGCCAGCTGACCCCAAAATCATGCAAATATCATGCAACTGGGCATTGAAACAGTTTGTGGCCTTCAGGCTCAGTCCCAAGTAGGAGAAAAGTTTTTTTCCTTTATTTTTTCCTTTACCACTCTAAAGCCCTCATCCGTACACACACCTTTGGTGGTTGCAGGACATCCATCCCCTGTTTCTGAAACTTCCCTTCTACCTCCTGCCAGGAAATGATTTTTTTTACTTTCCCCATCCCTTTGGATAAACCCATCATAAATAGAGGTTTTCTCCAAAACTTGATGAGCAGATGTTTATGTTTTTTGGATGAAGCTCATTGTGAAGGAACGGTGACCTGGAGACCTCCATCCTCTGAAAGCACAGGGCCACACCATGGTTCTGCAGCAAAGGGGACCTTTGAGAGGGGACAGCCGTGTTTGAGGGGAGCTGTGGGGATCCAACTGGGACACTCTGTGTCCTGGTGCTCCCCAGGGCCTGGCCAGGGCTCCCTGGGGCCTGGTCCCCTCCCAGCAGGTGCTGGCCGAAGCCATGGCTGTGTGCAGGGGGATTAGGTAACACCAGCTCTGTGTTTGGGGTCTGAGTGCTTCTTTCAATTTAGCTTAACTCGGTGAGGAATTGACTTAAACTAGATTGATATAAGCCACTCTTAAAAGATTTAAGCCCCATCGTAAGAGGATGTGCTCATGGGTTTACAATGTATTAACCCAGGCTTTTAAATAACAGCTCCAGGCTAGGTCTATACTTGGTTTCTATACCAAATTACTGCAGCTCAGGCCTGCCTGGTGTTTTAATTGAATCAGTGAGAAATGTTCATGTGGATTCACTTACACTGGTGGTGAATTGTTTTACAGTGGGATAGCTCTGGGAGTCACCCAGTTCTCCCAAGAGTGGGAATGAGGAGGGCTGCATGCTCGGAGGGAAGAGGGTCTGTCAACCCAGGTAGTGCTTAAAGTATTTTAATCAGCAGGAAGAAGAAAGGAAGCAAAATTTCAATTAAAAAAAAAAAAGATTTAACCCCGTTCACTTCTTCCTGTGGCCAGCAGCCTCTGAAAAGGAGGGAGGACAGAGATTTATGGGGCAGATGGGACACTTGGCTGGGATGGAGCAATGATTCCTCTTGGGGGTGGGGTCGTTCCCCCCCAGTTTCCAACTCTAAACCCAGTGATTTTGGCTAACACTTGGTTTTTAACACCGTGCCCATTGCTGTGCCAGCACCTTGCCCTGCTCACAGCTATGGCTGAGGGAGATGCCGGTCCCACACCGGGGGAAAGCCACGCTCAGCTGCAAAACCAGCAAGTTTTGGCTAATCCCTCTCCTAGCACAGTATATCCCTTGCACGAACACGCCGCTGCTCTCTAATAGTATTAATAATTCCCCCTTTATTTCTCACTCAAACATTCTTGGAAGGATCATCCAATTTAAATCACAGCTTCTCTAGTTAGCGCGTGTCACCACGAGAGGGCAATAAATCATCTAATTACAGTGATGGAGCCGCTGTCCTTTCACAAAGCCACCCATGATGAACTTAAATGGATTTTAAACATTAATATAATAGGCATTTAGTAAAGAATGGGAAGGAAAAAGAACATTTTAAACAAGCCAGCAGGTTCCTCTGAATGTATTTGGGATGCGGGGCTTGGATTGGCCACCAAAACCATCCTGATGTGCGGAGCGATGCTGGAATTAAAACCGGGGAAGGGAGCCCTGCCTCTTTGAGATGCTAATTCAGGCAAAAGCTCATTTTGAGGAGTGCAGACTTACTGACCCTAATGATTCGGAGCTATTTGGAGAACTAATGGAGGGTTACTAATTTCAAAGCATATCAATCTCATAAAAAGTGAAAGGAGATGGTTCCTTACTCGGCTGTCCTGGAGGATGTCTGGGGGCTCCCTGGCCCCTTCCTGAGCCGTCCGCTGGCTCCATGCGCCAAAATGCTCTGCTACACCCACTGCTGAGGCTGGATCCTGTGGAAGCCAAGGAAAAGCCACTTTATCCCCCAGGCTGATGCTGTCAGGAACGGGTACTCTAATCGTGGTGCTCTGACCTACAGCCACTCTAACCCAGGGGAGTATTTTTGCTGTAAAACCATCCCACTCTTTGCTTTATTCCCCAGAAGGAGGCGGCAGGGTCCTGGTGGGTGTTTTGTGGCCCCAAATGTGACCCGGTGGTGGCAGGAGCAGATGGTTCCCATCTCTTGTGGGATGAGTTTTTGGGGTGACCTTGGCTGGTTTCTGGCTGGGAGCTGCTTGAAGGGTAAGGATGGGAGATGTCACTGAGTCACCCAACTCTGATGAAATCTTGTCTTGGAATTCATCCTGTCACCTTTATGTCCTCATGTTCCCAGTCTTCCCAGCTTCCACATTCCAATAGGGCACCCATGAGGCAGGAGCAGAAATACATCAGAAACAGCCATTCAAAGATGAGGGGAATTTAAGGGCTGCAATACAATATGTTGCTGGCATATTTGGGTCATTTAATTCCTTTCATTTGCCTTCCCGTTCTTGGATGGATGAGACACCGAGCTGGTGCACCTGTGGCACTTGGAGATGGGGAGAGACCAGAGCTTTTGTGCAGGAATCCAAAATAGACCTGGATGAACTAAGATCAGATATGAGCAAGTTACAAGTTCTCAAAGCCAAGGCTTCTGGGGACATTTAGGAGAGCAAAATTAGGCACACAGGAACTGGGGGCTGGGTTGTGAAGACAGAACAAATCACAGCCTAGGGCTGATTGGACAGCAAAGAAAAACTTATTTGGGGTGTTTATCATAAAGAGAGACATGTGAGACCTGGCAGGGAGTGGTCCTGCCTTGTGGGCTCCTATCAGGCATGAGAGAAGCCTTGTGTCCAGCTCAGGGCTTCAGAACCTTGGGAGCAACTTGTAGGGAGTCCAGATGGAAGGAACAGAAGTGATGTTGGGCCATAGCTGGTGAGGGGAGATGGGCTCTGAGCCTCCTGGGGCAGGATTTGGCTCTCCTGTTCCTTGGGGAAAGGTCAAAGCTGCACTCAAGGAAAAACTGAATTGAGTTGGAAGAGCAATGATGTGATGAGGGGACCATGTGCAACCTCTGCCTTGGAGCTTTCCAGGACAGGGAGCTCCTGGGGAGGGACTGGGTCACTCAGGCCTTCTCCACTTCGTGGCCACCAGGAGCAAAGCAAGACTGGTGGGAATGCTATCAGCTCCATTCTGGTGCCAGCGCTGGGAAGGACTGGGAAAAGGTGCTTGCTATCCCCTCTGGAGCTCTCCTGCAGCTCTGCATTTGCCCGAGCCCCGTGGCTTTGCACAAGGCTGGTGATTTGCCTTAAACCACAAGAAACAGCAGTGAAGCCAATGGTAATCTGTTAACAAGGCCCACAGCACAGTCAGTGCCTCAGTGCTGCAGGAGAAGGGAGAAGCTGCCAGCAGGAGACAGCTTTGGGACAGGACATTCCTGCTCTAAGTAGCTGTTAGGGACCACAGGAAGCCCTTCCTAAAGGTTGTCTTGTGAAATAAGGAGATGACAAGAGCTGAGGGTCACCACTTGCCACAGCAAGTCCTAATGTAAAGGTTTAAGGAGCTGGAGGTTATGAGTTCATGCATAGATTTATCCTCTGTGCAGATATCCATGCACCATGGAAGTCATGGTCACCACGGGGGTCACCTGGGTCCTCCTGGGAGCAGTTTTCAGCCTCTTCCACTGGCGTGAGTAATGGGATGGAGGACACCAGTGCAGTTCAGGCGTGGTGTGGGTGATGGACACCCTGGTGGGCTGTTTGCAGCCGTCCTAGGTGGATATTTCCCTTGATTTTCCCTGGACCAGCACTAGGAAGGCTGCAAAAGCAAGTTCAGTCCTGAACAGAGCATGAAATAGGGGAGGAGAACATGAAGACACAGAGCCCAGCCAAGTTCTGCACTGATTTTCATAACTAGTAAAGATCTGGTATGAATATGAGATTGAAAGGCCTCAAAGTTGATTAAATCTGTTTGATATTTGTGGGTTTCCTCCCCCTCCCTCCCCTTTGTTAAAGGACAGTCTCCTCCTTCAAAGTGAGTGATGGTCTAAAGTCGTAATGCCGATTATTGCTGAGATTCTCACACAAATGCAGTGGGGAGAAGGGGGGAAGAATAAAAATCCCTGTAGGGTAGTTTAAAGTCGGCGTGAGTAGTGTGTAATCTACCCAACAGGATTGATCCAGGTCAGGCATTAAAGGCTAAAATGGATTAAACAAAAGACATTCCCCTTGTAACAAGAAGGAAAAACTTCAAAGGTGGGATTTGTTCTTGTTATGACAAAGGAAGTGGATTTACCAAGTGCCTGGGGGCACACACCCCTCCGCGGCTTTCAATTTGCTCGAGTTGCTCTGAAGAAACAGGACAAAATGCGTGGGGGTTTTCGCCGCACGCCTCGACGCTGCCGGGGCCCTCCCCGGGGTAAGAACGCTGGGTTAAGAGGATCGGCTTGGCATCGCTTTTTCTTGTTTTGTTTTGGTCGCTCTTTAGGGGAAAAAAAAAAAAAAGGAAGAAAAAAGAAAGGGCGGGGCGGGAACAACAAAAGGAGGGAGAAAGGGAGGGTTGGTGGCATGTCAGAAAGATGTGGTGGCTGAGGGTGGCGGGGACAGGTGGGACAAGTATGGGCAGGGGTGAGATGGGATGGAAAATGGGAGTTTCAAAGCAAAGACCAGGTTGTCCCAGACAGGGATGAAGGACTGGAAAAGGGGCTGGACCTGTTTTAAATACCAACCACCATGAAAGGCATGAAGATGCCTTTTCCCTCCTACTCCTCACTGGTTACACCATGGCCAAGATTGGTGCTGATTGTCGCTGGCCAGTGGAAATGTGGCTGTGGGCACATCCCCATCTCTGCATGGACCACGAGGGAAGGGACGGGAACTTTGGGCCAACAAATCTCACCAGGTCTCCAGGTGAGCGTTACAGCCACTTGTTTTTCCAAGATTTGCACCCTGCCGTGGGGGGATTACTCTTTTCTTTCTTGTTCTTGAACCCACTCCAGGGCAAAGCTAATTCTCTTCCCTGGCTGGGAAAAGGCACAGTGGCAGTAGGCATGGTGACAGCAGGGCATGGTGGCAACAAGTTATGACTGCAGTGAGTCCTTCTGCCTGCAGTAACATTCCCTCCGTCTTCCCCGGGTGCTGCCACCATCACAGGGGACATGCTGTGACACCAAACACCTGCAGGACTCAGCGAGGAAGCCTGTAACACTCAAAACCTTTCCCAGCACTGGGCTTTCATGAAGCCTAAAATTCTCCTTGGTGTCTGGTGCACCCAAATCTGAAGTATCTCGAACTGGGCTGGACTGGGCTGTTGGGTGATCCTGCAAAGGTGCTGGATGGTGGGAATGTGGTGGCTTCCATGTTGTCTTGTACCTCTAATTGCTGGAATTCAAACTACAGTCTGTTTGGAACTAAACCTGCATCATTTTGAGCTATTTCTTGAAGGGAATAAGCTCCACGGTCTAATCCATGTGATCACAGCCAGGTTAAGTTGAATGTGTCTGTGTGCCCGTGTGTGTGTACAAGTTTTCCATACTAAAGCCAGGTTAATTCTGTTGGGAAGTGGACCCTTGCTCTGGTGCAGCACAGGGCTGCTGTATTTCTATCTAATTACCCAGGTAATGCAATTAGAAAATCGGGTCTAAGCTGACATCAAGAGGAGAGGTCCCCAGGTTTGCACAGCAACAGGACTACGGCGATTAAATGTGCCACACTCAATTACTGACATGTGAAAACATCTTTGGGAAACTCCATCTCCATCCACATTCTCCAGGCCTACCAACAGATCTGAGCTGCAACTCACTTCTTTGTGGACAGAGAAGAAGGATTTTAGACGGGCCTGGAGTGACAGGACCAGGGGGAAAGGATTCAGACTGCCAGAGGGCAGGGTTAGATGGGATATTGGGAAGAAATTCTTCCCTGTGAGGGTGGGGAGGCCCTGGCACAGGTTGCCCAGATGGCTGCCCTATCCCTTGAATTACCCAAGGATGGGGCTTGGAGCAACCTGGGATAGTGGAAGGTGTCCCTGCCTAAGGCAGGGAGGTGAGAACAAGATGGATTTTAAGGCCCAACCCAAAGTATTCTGGGATTCTGTGAACATGAGCTTCTTCTCCCAAAGTGTCAAGCTGAGGAGCTGGGAGTGGGCTGACTCGTCTCTTCAGGGCCTTCTGCTTGGGCTCAGCATCTTCCTCAGGAGACCTTCCCAGGCAGAGAGAGTGAGGGACAGGGATAACATCCAGCTGGGATGGACACTGGAGGACAGATAGGGATAAACAGCAAATAAAGGTGCCCACAGTTACCACTGAGCCCCTTTCCCTTTTCTGCAGCACAGTTATTGCCACAGAGCACAACCAAATCCCTTTAAACACAAGTGTAAATGGCTCCTGTTGAGGTGAGGACAAATGATGGAGCTGTGGATCTCCTCACTTCAGGAGGACCACCCCTGGCTGGAAGCAGTGGCATGGCAGAGCAGTGGAGGTGAAGAAAAGGTGTGAAGGTATCACTCCATGCTTAACTTCTTCTGACCTCCAGCAGCAGCTGGAGAGGGGTGGCTGGTCCTGTCCTTCTCTGACACTGCTGCCTGGGCAGCTTTGGCTTAGTGAACTTCTATTTAACCATGTCTGTGCCGAGCTTTAATGACAGATTCATTTATTTCTATTTGGAGGAGTTGCAGAGTGATTCCTGCTGTGGTTCGTCCAGCTCCATGGCTTTATCAGGTTCTGAGAGCACTTCACTGTGTCCTTACACCCCCTGAGCTTTGCTGGGGGGTATCAGCTCCCCTCGGTGGCTGGATGGTAGACAGGGACATGGAGTGGTCTCTCTACCAGGGCTGTGACTGCAAGATGCCTCACACAAAGGCCCAGCCTTATTGTCCAGGGATGGGCTGGTCCAGGTCACTCCATGCCTCAGTTTGCCCCCTCTAAAGCAGGGGTGCTGCCACACCGTCCTTCCTGTTTTCTCCAAGCAGAGGACAAGACACCCTACAGCCCATTAACATCCTCCCACACAATCTCTCTGAAATACTGTATACTTTGGGGTCTTCTTAGGGGTCCAAATTTTATATTAAGGTCCTGGAAGTCTTTTCATACCAAATCACAGAATCACTTATGTTGGACAAGGCCTCTAAGATCGTCAAGTCCAACCTTTAACTGATCACCACCTTCTCAACTGGATCAGAGCACTGAGCGCCATGTTCAGTTTTTTCTGGAACACTTCCAGGGATGGTGACTCCTGGCCAGCCCATTCCAATGCTTGACAACCCTTTCCATGAAGAAATTCCTCCTAGTGCCCAACCTGAACCTTCCCTGGTGCAGACTGGGGCCGTTTCCTCTCACTGTGCCACTGGTTGCCTGGGAGCAGAGCGTGATCCCCACCTGGCTCCAACCTCCTTTCAGGGAGTTGCAGAGAGAGATAAAGTCACACCTGAGCCTCCTTTCCTCCAGTCTGAGCGCCCCTCGCCCCACCCAGCTCCTTCAGCTGCTCCTCATCGTCCTTCTTCTCCAGTTTTCCATCTCGTGACAGGGCAGTGGGCATATGGCCAACCCCATCAGCCCCAAACATGTTCCAGGGTGCCTCTCCTCACTCCCAGCTCACTTGTGGCTTTGAAAACCCCCTCTACCTAAGCCACACCATTGCACAACCTCTTTCTTTGCATTATCTCCACACCTACCAATGCACTGGGGCCACCACACAGCATCCCAGTGGGAAGCCCTGAGGGCTGGCAACTCCTCCATCCTCCGCGGCTCTCCCACCTCCTGCTCCTTCACAGGTTTCTTGGAAATCCCGCTGGATTTTGTTTGGGTTTTTGCAAACACCCTCTTTCCTGGGTTTTCGTGTTCGCCTCCCTATTTTCTGTTCTCTTGGAAGGGGCTTGCGCACCCCACGAGCTTGGCACGCTCTGAAAAAGGTAAGCGTGAGTTTTCCATCTCCACAGGTGAGCTTTCTGCACTGGGATCAGCAAGGAGCCCTTGCACATGGGGAAAACATTTGCCTGATTACGCTCTACCGCCGCCAAAGCTCTTGTTGGCACAAGGTACTCTGTGCAGTCAGCTTGAAAAAGGGGGAAAAAACTCAAAAACTGAGAAGGTGAAGGAGGTGCCGAGTTTGTAGGGTAGGGGGCAGTGGGGGAAGATGAGAGGTGGGGCTCAAAGAGCAGTAAGA
>VZRO01002596.1:11656-38159 GCA_013397915.1 Daphoenositta chrysoptera
CCCAACCTGAACCTTCCCTGGTGCAGACTGGGGCCGTTTCCTCTCACTGTGCCACTGGTTGCCTGGGAGCAGAGCGTGATCCCCACCTGGCTCCAACCTCCTTTCAGGGAGTTGCAGAGAGAGATAAAGTCACACCTGAGCCTCCTTTCCTCCAGTCTGAGCGCCCCTCGCCCCACCCAGCTCCTTCAGCTGCTCCTCATCGTCCTTCTTCTCCAGTTTTCCATCTCGTGACAGGGCAGTGGGCATATGGCCAACCCCATCAGCCCCAAACATGTTCCAGGGTGCCTCTCCTCACTCCCAGCTCACTTGTGGCTTTGAAAACCCCCTCTACCTAAGCCACACCATTGCACAACCTCTTTCTTTGCATTATCTCCACACCTACCAATGCACTGGGGCCACCACACAGCATCCCAGTGGGAAGCCCTGAGGGCTGGCAACTCCTCCATCCTCCGCGGCTCTCCCACCTCCTGCTCCTTCACAGGTTTCTTGGAAATCCCGCTGGATTTTGTTTGGGTTTTTGCAAACACCCTCTTTCCTGGGTTTTCGTGTTCGCCTCCCTATTTTCTGTTCTCTTGGAAGGGGCTTGCGCACCCCACGAGCTTGGCACGCTCTGAAAAAGGTAAGCGTGAGTTTTCCATCTCCACAGGTGAGCTTTCTGCACTGGGATCAGCAAGGAGCCCTTGCACATGGGGAAAACATTTGCCTGATTACGCTCTACCGCCGCCAAAGCTCTTGTTGGCACAAGGTACTCTGTGCAGTCAGCTTGAAAAAGGGGGAAAAAACTCAAAAACTGAGAAGGTGAAGGAGGTGCCGAGTTTGTAGGGTAGGGGGCAGTGGGGGAAGATGAGAGGTGGGGCTCAAAGAGCAGTAAGACAGGGATGCTGGGCACCAAGGGGCAGAGGATGAGGGGACAATTCCCTGTGGCAGGAATATGCTATCTGTAAAAACCCATTTGGGCTGTTTTTATAGGAAGTAAGGTGGTAAAACTACATTTGGTAGCAAATAATTTAAATATTGCCAGTCACGTCACATTGTGGTTGTTTGGAAATAATTATATCCATATCACAGACAGTAAATAATAGATGTGCTTTCACTAACATTTTATTCATGTTCTGTTTTAATATGGCAAACTTAGAAGTAATTTAATCTCCCAGTAAATTGAACTGGTAGGGGGTTCTTCACACAGAAGATTGCAAGTTATTAATTCCAGGCAGTCTTCATCTTGTACAATTAGTCACTGTTTGCAGCTGGAAATGTTTTATTAATTTTCCATACCAGTTGATTTTCCACAGTTTTCTCAGTTTAAATTAAGCAGTAAGAGCTGCTGTTTCTTCTTAAATAAATTTCCTTTCCACAAAAATACATGCCTCTGGCTATGTCAATTTTCCCGTTTGATTAAAGTGCCAGCAGGCAATTAATAACTTAATGCATTTTAAAGTACTTTTGGAAAAGTAATTTGAATAGCCAAACTTGTATATTTGAATTGATTGTTGCAGAAGATTTAACACACATTCTTAAATCACAGAACCTTGTAAAGGACAAATGAAGAGTTGCAGAAGAAGCAGCCACCGTCCAACAGTGTCTCTTAAAAACAGAGGGATCTTCTTAGGCTCCTTCTCTTCTGGTGTCATCACCCAGATTGTGGTCCTGGGAGAGGGGTTGAGGCCTGGTTCATCTGGAGGGTTGCAAGAGAAGGGATTTACTGCGTTGGCTGAACTCATTGAAGATGACGTTCTTGGGAAGCCCTGAGGAAAGGACCTGCTCTGGTAAATAATTGTCCCTTCTCCACTGCATGGGCCGGGACATTCCCAGTCCCAACACAGGCTCCCACTGCCAGCATGAATCTGCTCTCAGGTGGGTCCCACAGGGTCCTTATGGTGATTCAGACCTAATTTCATTGCACATCCATCCCAGAATCACAGAATGGTTTGGGTTGGAAGGGACCTCAAAGACCATCCTGTTCCACCCCCTACGCCATGGGCAGGGACACCTTCCACTATCCCAGGTTTCTCCAAGCCCCATACAACCTGGCCTGGAATTCACTTCCAGCGATGGGGCAGCCACAGCTTCTCTGGGCAACCTGTGCCAGGGCCTTACCACCCACACAGGGAAGTACTTCTTCCCAATATCCCATCTAAACCTACTCTCTTTTAGTTTGAATCTGCTCCCCCTTGCCCTGTCACTCCATGCTCTTGTAAAAATTCCCTCTCCATCTTTCTTGAAGGCTCCCATCAGGCACTGGAAAGCTGCAATTAGGTAACATCAAAGCCTTCTCTTTTCCAGGCTGAACATTCCCAATTCTACCAGTCTTTCCCTGTCAAGAATTCCATCACATCTAACCTAAACCTCCCTTCTGTCAATTAAAAACCATTCCCCCTTTTCCTCTGACTATCTGCTCCTGTAAAAAGTCACTCTCCATGTTCATGTCTACACCCATGGTTATATCCATGCCCGTTGCCTTGTCTATCTATGGTCAGGCTCAGCAGGAGCAGCTCAGCACAAGCTCCTCCTGTGATTCCAACCCTTCCCCTGCACAGAAACAGGGACCTCTAAAGGCCACCTGACCCATGCCTGGCTCTCAGGTGGGATCAGCAACTTCCAAACTAGAGAGATGAGCTCATGAGACCCCATCACATGCCTTGGGCACCCATCCAGACTTTGCTGTCCTTCCAGTGACCCTGTCACAGCTGTGCCTCCCGTTGGATGTGTTTTCCCAGGAAATTGTGCAGCTGGGGCCAGCGTGGCCAGGTGTGCTGGGGTCACGGCGGGCAGGCAAGCGGGGTGTTTCTCCTCTCACACCTGACACCCTGATCCAGCAAAGCCCTTAAGCGCCCTCATAAATATAACCAGATAAACACCCCCTTTGAGTCGATGGCATTATTCTTCTGCTTGCCTTAAAGCAGGCGCTTAAGGACTTTGTTGGATTGGATTTGAAATGCTTTAGCCCTCATCTTTATCTGCCTTAAAATCAGTCTTGGAATAGGGCTGTCTTGTATTTGTTATCCTTTTCAAGACATCAGCAATTCTATCACGTTTCCTCCTTTTTGCAGAAGTTGAGGAATGCTGGGGCATCGCCCAACTGCAAGGAGCTGAGGGCAACACGAGAGACAACTGTGAATTTCATCTGGTGCATCCACAAACTGGAAAGAGATTATTTTTCTTGATGCTGAGCTGACTTTTCTGACCATCTCAATGTAGACCTGGAGCCTAACGTAGGGTGGCAGGAAGGGAAGGGGTGGGTGATTCATGTTGTGGCTATCAGCGTTTCACACATCTGAGAGCACGGCATGCCCCAGCTGAGAACTTCAATTCACTTAGTGCCAGATGAAATGGCAGCTGTGTTGGATTGATAAAAAATAATAATCATGACAAAATAAGAGGCTTAATGCCAGCTAGTGCTGTTTAACCAAAAGGTCATTTTGACAGAGGTAACTTTTATCAGGAAGAAACAAAATATCAGATTTTTTTTTGATTTTTTGAGGAGAGGGCACTAGGAAGACAAAGTGGGGATGTAGAACGTGCCAGGACCTTTCTGGGCTGTGGTGTTTGGCTGGAAGCAGCTCTCGGTCTGCAAAGAGCAGGTTCTCAACTCCAGGGACATTGTGGCCAAAGCTCTGCCATGACCAGCCCCAGGCTCTGTGTCCCAGCTGAGAAACTCACCCTCAAACCATATTCCTTTGCGTGAACCCTCGGGGGTTTAATTTTTCTCTCATTTCCTGAAACTGTGGAGTAGTTTCTGATTTCTCCACTGGAAAACACCTTCCTGCTGGTCTGGCAAACCCAATTCAGCATCACTCCAGTTCCCACCTGCCCTTGGTGACCTGTCTGGTCCCCGTGGGCAGCCTTGGCTCTCCAGGGACTGCTCAGGTTACACCAGCACTGACTACTCTGCCTTTCCTCCCTGGACTGAGTTAGTGCCCATCCTAAGGATGATGGAGCTAAAATATGTATAAATGAAAATTTAAAAAAAAGTTGTCTAGCTCTGCTCCTTGCCTGGGGCTGCGGCAGAAGCAGAAAAGTTGATTGGGAGGAATAAGTCTTTGTGTGCCTCCCTTCTGCCAGTGGCTTTGCCGGATCTCCACCTCTCTGCTTTCCCAGCAAGCCTGTCCTGCAACCCTGGATTTGCCCAGGGGGTCTCATGTCCCTCTTGCAGGTGGGACCCTGCTGCCAGGGGACTCTTTCTGGGCTCTTCATCTGTCCTTGCTGCACCATGCATTGCCCTTTTTGCCTCCTCTGAAGGCCAGAGCGGTGTTCTTGAACCTCCCGTGCACCTTACTGCCATGGGCATCACGTCCAGGGATGTCACCAATGGCTTCCCCACACAGTGAGCAACCTGATGAGTTGAAGGTGTCCCTGCCCATGGCAAGAGGGTTGGACTGGATGACCTTTAAAGGTCCCTTCCAATCTAAGCCATTCTGTGATTCCGTGATTCCATGACAGCTTGCACCTAGTCATGCTCCGTTAGGCACAGGCTCCACATCTTTGGAAATCTCTTGGCATCCCAGGACCAGAGCTGGGGGACTGTCCCCTCCTTGCCTGCTCCACCTGCCACCTCCCTGCTGCTGAGAGTGGTTTGTATCTTGCTGGGCATACACCCTCCAGCAGAACCCAGTTAAAACCAGTGCACCTCAGTCCAGCAAGTGAGCGGCTGAATTGCTTTATTTTTTTCCTTTGGAAGCGAGAGGTGGTTTCCAGCAAATGCCAAAAGTGGGCTTTCTCCTGGATTTGGCTGCTGAAGTGTGGGACTGTGCTGTTTCCATCCCAGGAGCTGCTCTCCCACTGCTCCCAGATCAAATGCAAACAGGAGCCGTGGGAGGCCAGCCCGTCTCTAACTGCATGAATCCATCTGAAGGGAAGAGACAAAATCCCCAAATCTCAAAATAATGAAAACAAAGATATCCAAGTAATAAAATCTGCGAGAAGCACAAAGACAACATAACTCAGATCTCAGCTGGCTCAAAGAAAGCGTCCATTAACAAGGGATTAGCGGGAGGGAAGTACACAACCAGTCAATAGGAAGTGAAAACACACCACACAGTCACCTCATGTCACAGCCCAGCGCAGGGTTAGGATGAAGGATGTGTTAGTAAAGTCAGAATAACAGCCACTCCAGAAATCTACCAAATAAAAAAAATTAAGTGCTGCCAAACCTGCCTTTGCTGTGGTGCCTGGTTCTTAAGAAAAAAAAATCTGTTTTCTTCTTGAAAAACAGAGATGTTGCTTGTCTTGGTGTTATCTCCTCACATATTTGGACCTTTGGGGTGCTTTTTTCACACAAATAGGAATAAAAAAATCAGTGAGATTGATTGTGTTCTCCCCAGTGCTGTTTTTCAGCTAGTCTGAAAGGGATCCAAACTCTTCCTTCCCGAAATTGCATTGTAATCACTTGTTTGAAAGGCACTGGTGGCTTGTGGAGTATTTCTTCTAATCAGGGCAGGAGCAAGTGCTGTGTAATTAGATATGCAGGGAGTGTAGTGTGTGTGGGTGATACATTCATTTGGAGTAATTCACACACTTGCACTTCCATCGTTATTTAGAGATTAAACCAGTTCAGTTCCTCAGTGCTCACGTCTGCCCAACACCCCCGTGGACGGCAGGCACTGGGGTCCCTCCTGAAGCTACAAAATATTAAACCCCATCCCAAAATGCTGCTCTTATATGAGTATTCACAAGCAAAGCCTTATTTTAGCAACTCTGAATTTGAGCTGCTCCATGTCAGGAGGATGGGGGAGAGGCTGGGTGGAACCCAACACCCCTCCATGGTGATTCACAGCCCCCTGGGCGGGTCAGCCCAGCTGCATCGGAAACAGGGCCAGGTTCTAAATAGGGACTTAATCTGAGTTAAAATTAAATGGGCTTAATCTGGTCTTAATCTGAAATAATACCTCCGGTGTTCTGGATGTATTGGCAGAGGGCTGGCAGGACCAGTGCCGTCCTTCACGAGCCCTGGGCAAGCTGGCCAGGACAGCAGCATCCTGCTGTCTCCTGAAATCATCTCTGGGTCTGTGTGGCCACCAGCAGTAGTGGTGGTCATGCCCTCATCCTGACCATCCTCTGCAGACTGGAGACTTCAGAGTGCAAGACTGAAATCTGTTGAATTTGTAGGTTTGTGAATGCCCTGGCAGGCCTGCCCTGGAGTCAGTGGAACTCCTAAACCAGTGCAGATGCTGTTGTAGGTGGCACACAGCTGTGGGCCCAGCACCTGCAGGTGTGCTGGGTGTGGCATGGGCTGTCAGGGTCCCCTTAGGGCAGCAGTCACAGGAGAAAGGAGCTCTGAGGTAAAAGCTGTGGCTTAGCAGCCCATCCTGCTGGATGCAGGTGAAACCATTCACCTGAGCCTGGAAGAAAAGGAAAATGCAATGGGTACAACAGAGAGGATGGGAAGGAAGTGTGACAGACCTCAGGGACAGGGTCGCGCTGGCAGCCCAGGCACAGTAGGACCCTGGTGGGGCTCAGTCCAGCCCTGGCATCAGACACTTGCACTTCCAGCATGAACAAAAGCAGCAGGAGGATGTTTCGGGAGCAGATGAGAGGCTCTCCCACCACCAAAGTCCATACATTCATAGGATATCCTAGGCTGGAAGGGGTCCACAAGGATCATTGAGTCCAACTCCTGGCTCTGCACAGGACACCCCAACAATCCCACCCTGTTCCTGAGAGCATTGTTCAAACATTCCTGGAGCTCTGGCAGCCTTGGGGCTGTGACCATTCACTGGGGAGCCTGTTCCAGTGATCAAGTACCCTCTGGGGGAAGAACCTTTTCCTGATATCCAACCTAAACCTCCCTGACACAACTTCCTGCCATTCCTATGGTCAAAACCCAGTGAAAGCAAAAGGAAAGCCTTTAACATCCTTGCGGCTGCCTTTGGATCCAATGTACAGCTGAATCCTTATCCACCCTAAAGCCATCTCAGCACCCATCAGAGGCATCAGCAGGTCCTGATAAAGACCCTTCCCAGCTCTTCCAACATCCCCCAGTGAGGGTAGGTTGTGCACCCAAAGCCTTGCATGCCTTGCCAGAGGATCCGGGCACCTCCAGCTCAGAGGTTTCTGTTCCCTGGGTTTGCAAACTTGAAGCAAAAGTGGTTCTCAGGACGTGTGCCCAGAATCCTGCTACAGCCTGACAGGTTTAGGTGAGCATTGGTCCGAGTGGCATCATCTGACATCACCTGACACCTCTGGCAACAACTCCTGGGTTGGGGGAGAAGTTTTACAGCTTCGCTTTGCTTTGCCTGGCAATTGGCTTGCAAACACCTGCTCCCCAGAAAATAATGTACATTGTCCCAAGGATTTATATGTTGCCAGCTGCAATTTATGAGATTCTGCAAGCTCTGCTGGTAGCTTTTATACTGGAGGTTTCATTTTAGTGTCATCAGCCACAGATTATGACTGCAAGGGGTGCCTGTCTTTAATCTCATTTTTGAAGGAATTAGTGTTATTAGTTTTGATGAATTAATGGTATTTAGGTGTGCAAGGTTAGCATGAATTAATGTCCACCTATTTCTGTTGTGTGGCTGACTATTGTAAAAGGACTCTGGTAAGCAATCTTTACACAGTCTCTTTTTTTCTTCCCCTTCATTCTTTTGTAATGCTCTTTTAGGAGCCTAAAAATAATGTTTGAGATTTTTTTTTCCTCTTTCTTTTTAAGTAAAAAGAAATATTGAAGATTTTCCCCTGGGTAGAGCTGACATTAACTTAGCCACTGCTGAGTCACGGAAGGCTAACAAGCATTTGGGAGCCCAACCAAAAGGCTCTGATTTATGGATGCTGCAGGTGGAGGAATAATTCATGGCATAGCTCAGCTTTCTGAGGAGGTCTGGCACTGCTGAGAATTGTGGATTTAATGGCTGAGGGAAGAGCACCAGGAGAGCAATTGCAGGGAACCTGCCACCTCCAAAGTGGGTCACGAGAGTGCAGGACCACATGGGATCTGCTGCCACATGGAGCTCCCTTTATGAGCTGTTCACCTTCTGCTATAACAACTTTGTGTTAATTTTACCTTAGAATCATTGAATCAATGGTTTGGGTTGGAAGGAACCCTAGAGACCATCCCATCCCAGCCCCTGCCATGGGCAGGGACACCTTCCCCTACCCCAGGTTGCTCCAAGCCCCGTCCAACCTGGCCTTGGACACTGCCAGGGTTGGGGCAGCCACAGCTCCTCTGGGCACCCTGATGTGCCAGGGCCTCACCACTTTCACCCTTAGGCAAGAATTTCTTCTGTATATCTAACCTAAATGTCCCTTTTTCAGTTTAAACCCATGATATTCTTCTTAAACTTCCGTGTTTTCCTCTGATCAGAATCAACTAGCCCTGATAATTACAAAACCTCATTTCTCCTGGCTGACTCATGATCATTGTAACCGGGCCTGTTTGGGGTCCACCCTGTCCATCAGATCAAGGCAAGTGTGCTTCTTCCACTTGTTTGAGATGATTCTCTAGATTAACATCACTTTTATGGCAGGGGAAAAAAAATCAGTACAAATATTGCAAACTTCAGGTCCAAATGGTTGTGACAGGTCATGTTTTGAATTTCTGTGCGTGGGCTGAGAAGGCTTAACTTTGAAATGGGTGGACAATGTGTTGAAGGTCCTCACTGCCACTCCATCCTTCAAAAGTAAGGACAGATGGATGTATCTGTCTCTTTCTTTGCCCACCTGGCAGAGAGCTTGGCAGGGGCATTTCACAGGGTTACTGGGGAAAGATTGGACTGGTCTAATAAGTTGGGCCTCTTAGAAGGGGCCTCAGCACAGAGGTTTCTGGCACCTGCTTTGTACTTTTGAGTACAAACAGCCTTTCTGAAAACAGGCAGCAATAGTCACTTCCAAACCTTGAGGAATAACTACCGGCAAAATCATTTTCTGGAATAAAATAAGCAGAAAATTGGGTTCTGAATAGATGTCCTATGAACACCTAGACTAGATATTTATTTATAGATCCCTGGCAATGTTCAAGGCAGGTTGGACAGGGTTTGGAACAACCTGGTCTAGTGGAAGGTGTCCCTGCCATGGCAGGGGGTTGGAACGAGATGAGCTTTAAGGTCCCTTCCAACCCAAATAATTCTATGATTCAATGATTGTCAACAACCTGGGGACTGAGAAGATTGATCATTAAAAACCCTGAGATTCTTCTGCCTTCAGCTAGGGACTTGCTCTGTCAAAAGATACATAATAAGATCTAAGATCTGGCAGTGTTATCTGGATGGAGGGAACCTTTTACTGAGGACTTTTTTTCTTTTCTAACCAGGAGTCTCCAGGAACAGGCAGGGAATACCTGTACTGCTGGAAGGACCCAGGTTTTATCGTGCCTGCCTGTATGAAATGCTGCTTCACCTGGTGACAGCTACAGAGCCTTCCCCAAAATTGGGTTTGTTACAGTGCATTTGCCGAAAAAAATTGAACACAAAAGACCTGAACCCCTTTACAAGGAAAACACCTGTAGTATGTGATAGGCTTCTTTCTCCTGTATAGGTATATTTAGGAGTAACAAAAAGTCTGTGTAAAACTGCCTTGAGCTGTTCTTTAAGTTAATTATCACTTCTTTCGGTACTATGAATGGCTGTTCAATGACACTGTCAGCGAGTGGAGTGAACCAAATTACTTTAATTATGGAGTAATTGCACAGAGTGATGGTAATTAAATCTTGATCAGTTTAAGTGAGTGAATTAATTGCTCCAACTTGGAATGCACACCACAGCAAGAGGAGATGTTTTGTAGTTTAATTAACACCAACCACTAAACTCTTATCATATCTAAAATGCAGACAATTAATGAGTTTGATTCTGCTCTCACCTTAATAGGAACTAGGACAAAATGCATGCTGAGAAAGGTAGTTGTGGTAGCACAATGACAGAAGACTTAATATTCCTGTCAGTGGTGGAGATACATTAGCTATACTCTCTGCTTTGCCTTCCAGTGAAATGTGAAAATAGAAATATTTCCATATAATTAGCTCCTGGCCCCATTTTGTTTCAATACTCACTGATCTGCCGAAGAGGAGACATTGTGTGCCGGTTTGGCCAAATTAGAGGAGAATATCCTCTGAGGGAAGGCAGGTTACCACCACCCCTCCCCCAAAAACAAGTTCGGGAAAGAAAAATAATTTCCTCGAAGGAAAATGAAAGAGATAAACACTATTTATTTAACAAACACACAGAAAAGGATAATAATGCTAAATAATAAAAATCTCTCGCTGTGGAGAGACACCTGGGAAGATTTCAGAGTCCTTCTCTGGGTGTGGCCTCTCTCCTCCTCAGAGCTGGGCCGGTGGGCCCCTTCCAGGGGGCCTCGGAAAAGAAGTTCTCCCCTGGTGTGGTCCGATGTTGTAAAACAGTCCCGAAGAGAAGAAGAAAGGAAAAAAACCCCGAAAGTCCCAGGAAAACTCTCTCCGGAGAAAAGGAGCCGAGAGATGGCTGGAAAGCAAGGTTGCTTCCTCCACACTCCCTGCTGCCGAGCCCAGAGAGAGCTGTGTGCGTCCTTGAGCAATTGTTTTGAAAAGTTCGCCCAGTTTTTCTCTCGCACCCAGTCTTAAAGGCACAGAATTCATCCTCTGGGCATAGAGTGGTGATAGGGGGATACACATCATAAAGTCACCCCAAGACACATTGCCAAATTTGTTAACATTTTAAACTTCAGCTGCCTGTGTTTCCAGGTGATTTTTAGCCTCTTCTCCCTGTGTTGTCCAGCATGCTGTTACCAACCTGGATGAAAGAGCTGCCACTTCCCCTGTGCCACGTGCAAAGGTGCTGCCATAATTTTGGGTGTGTGATGGTCACACAGACCACTCCTTAATGCAATGTCCACCTTCTGCTTCACCTGACAACCTCCCAAAAGTGACTCCTCTCATGGGGAGGTCTTTGCTTCTCTTCTTTTCACTCCTGCCATGGTAGTGTCTTGCTGAAGGGTCAGGGGGACATGGAGGTTGTGATGTTGACTTTGGTGCCAAAAGGGAGGAAAGCTGCAAATACAACCCACAAGCGTTTGCCATGCTGGTGACACTGCTTAAGGGACACTTAAATATAAAGAAGAAGGGAATTTCCAGCAGATGATGTGTCTATGGGTTCAGAGCATTAATTTTTAGCTTAATCATAGAGATTAGAGGAGGGGGGGAAGCTCCCTGGACTGATACCAAATGAGGAACTCTGCTTAGAGGTGCTTTTAAATACTGAAGTATCTGTCCTAAACACCTGCCTGGGGCACTTCCATGCAGACAGACATCTCCATCTTTCACTAACAGCGTGAGGAGGTGCTAATTTACTCTGCAGAGCAGCTGGTGGAGGTGTGACCCTGATCTGGAGCTGCCATTCCCGAGTTCACACCCACCACCACCCCACCAGGGCACTGATGGCTACTGGCCAACATCTTGGAGAGCAGTGACCCCAGTGGGAATGCCATGGCTTCAGCAGCACCAAGCTCCTACAGGTGTCAAGTATTTAACTGGAATTTGCACCCCTGAAGTGTCTGATTTTGAGCAAACACAGTAAATTTCCCAATACAGAAAAGCAGGCAATGGTGTGAGCAGGGGCACTGCCCAGCTGGCAGCATCAGAGCAGCTGCCACTTCATTAGCTCTGATTTCTGCTTCCTCTTTAATTGCTTCTGACAGCCAGCACTGCCATGGATCTGCAATGCTGCTCTGCCCAAGGCCAGCTCTTGATCAAATTTTCCACATCTTGTCCTGACCTTGGTTGTGTTCCCTCACTCCTTCCACATCCCCACTCGGCTCCATGTCTTGGACACAGGCACAGCTACAGGAGATAATTCCCTGCTGAGTGATATCTCCTCTGATTTGAATTGCTGTTGGTGGCAAAACACCATCTTTTGGAAGTGAAAGAAAGAACCTGCTGAATTAGAGGTATTTCTCCATCCATTTGCGAGATTTCATGGAGTTAATTCGAATGCATGGCTCCTGTGGCTGCCATGACAAAATCAGAGCCTTATAGATGGCCAAGGAATTCCCATTTGTAGGGATTTTTGATCCCCCGAGGCATGCTCAGCTGCTGCTAAGGACACAAGCCACATAAGGGGTTTAGATAGCAGCTCCCTCTTCCTCCACCACCATCAGAATCACAGAGTAATTTTCATTTATTTCCAAGTGTTTTCCTACTGTTTTCCCAAAATAACACAGCCCCACAATGTCTGGGGCTCATTACCCAGCATCCTAGAATCTCTTTTGGATTTTTTTTCTCTTCCTTCTTTGGTGACTTTTCTCATGGACTGGTGCATGATGTTTGCCTGGGTTAACAGTTGTCCTAAGATATTTGAAGGCAAAAGGGCTTTCTCATTCTGAAAACTGAGCCTCTTGAGTGAAAGGCCCTGTTGTTTGTTTTTTGTGGTGCTGGAGCAGCTGGCCAAAGGGCTTGCAGCAGCTCAAGGTTGCTGTGTTGAAAGCAGCAGCACAACTTATGTCCACACCAGGAAGGGCTGCCTGAACTGTGTGACCGGGTGGGAAGTGCCAAACCATAGAATCACAGAATTCCAGAATGGTTTGGGTTGGAAGGGACCTTAAAGATCACCTTGTTCCATCCCCCTACTGTGGACAGGGACACCTTCCACTAGGCCAGGTTGCTCCAAACCCCGTCCAACCTGGCCTGGAACACTTCCAGGGATGGGGCAATCACTTTGTTCCACTTTTCCCTCGAAGAGCACGAAAACCAAGCTTTTGACACTTTTCCTGATCTATCCACCCCCTTCTTCACTCTTTCTTCTCTAGGCTTTACACAGCAGATTTAAGCCCTGAATGGAGGAGGCAGTGCCAGACTGGGTGAGCCTTCATCACCTCTGGGACCTTCATTCCGCTTTGCCATTCCCCACAAAGCACCACCTCCATTTTGGCACTGGAGAAGAGACCACACAACCACTCCACACAGACAGGGCCCTGTGCCACACACCAGCCACCTTTGGGCACCTTCCTGAAAGCCCAGGCACAACTTTTGCCTATGGAAAGACAGGGAAGGAGGGGAATTGCTTGTCTTTACTGTAGGGAGGGTCTGGACCCACTGGGACCTGAATTCCTTCCAGGTGCCCACCCCTATGGCTTTTCTGCTACTCTCCCTACACCTCCTGCCTGGGTCTTGGATGGTGCCAGCCCTCTCCAATGTCACTGAGATGAGGATGACCAGGAGTGACTTGCAGTGATGGCGGAAAGGTTTGAACACCCCCCCACTCCCTGTCCCCTCAGCAGTACATCCCTCCTGCAGGACCCTGGCTGTAAGGAATGGTGTGGAAATTCTGCTAATCCCATGCAGCCGTAGAGAGCTTTTCTCCCATTTGCTGGATGTACGAAATCCATATGTCATCAATCTCTTTCTGGTGGCTGGAGCCTGCTCATGAAGCTTAAATCTCTGGCATGTGGCTGGGAGCATGAGGGCCAAGTCCTGGTGCCTGCCAGCGCAAGCTTCCACCTCCCGCTTCTCCTGCTGTCCTCTCGTCTCCTTCCCTTGGCAGCCAGCACCCCCTGCAGCAACTCTTGTATCCATTTCAGGGGAACCAAATGGTTCCTGTGTAAAGCTGGTGGTGGAGCAGCCCAGATGTGCTGTTGGAGTGAGAAGGAGGCAGAGCTGGGCAGCTGGCTGCATGCTTTCCCCGGGCAGGGCATCACCAGTGCTCCAAAGGCTGCTTCCCAAACCACCTGCCAGCCCCCAAACCCCCAAATAAGCAATCAAATGAGCTGCAGCAGGGTCAGCTGCCTGGCCTCCACCAGCCTTGGAGAGCTGAGGCTGCTTTAAAATGATGGCTTTGCCAAATTTGGGGTCAAAAATCAGCCCTTTGTCAATACCGTCTTTGCTTCAGTGCCCAGCTTGGACCTTCCAAATTCCTCTCCAGAGGCTGGGCAAAGGAAATGGGCAAAGGGGGCTGGTCTGGGAAACAAGCCAGCCCTCCACAGCAGGAATGTGTGGCTGAGGAGGTCCTGCAGTTGGCAAGGAGGAGCTGGCAGAGGCTGGGCAGCATGGAGACGTGACAGACCCGCTGGTGGGGACCAGGGTGCCAGGAACGCTGCCCCAGCACTGCCAAGCTGCCCCTAAGCCCCAGCACTGGTCAGGCACGGAGCAGATGTGGGAGCATGGGGAATGCTGCCACAGAGGGGTGCACAAAAACAGGGAATGAAGCCCAGGAAGGGCACAGGGTTGGGATGAGGGGAGAATTCACATGGGGTCAGAGCCCTTCTCCCTTTATCTTTGGGAGATTTGGGTAGCTTACTTTATTTTAGTCCCTTGCAATACATTTATATAAAGCTGCTTTGGGCTGAGTGCTTCTTAGTGCTGGTCTCTGCTCTATTTAAACATAAATGTTTTAAAGTGCACAGATAGGTTTTTAACAGGGAAAAAATTGCATGTGATTCTTGTTTACCCACACGGCTCCAGCCGACACTTATCGACAGATTAACTTTCACTAAACTTTCTATGTAATATGTTTTAAAAACCCACTTCAAGTACAGATTCTATTAGTTCCTGACCTTATGTTTTAAGAGGAAGAAAGTGGCTTTACACTCCATGAAATGTGTTAATGCATGGATAGAAGTCCTCTTATCCTCCTGCTTACATTAGGTCCAATCAGGAGAATGGATTATGTTTTTAATAATCTGACATTAGTATTAAAAGTAATATTTAAGGCATTAGGATCCATAACTGGTGCAATGTGTTCAGAGCTTTCTCTTTGTGTGTGTGCACACACGGCTCGGCTAAAACATATGTTTATGAAACAATGCATTAGCCCAAAACCTCCCCAAATATATGGGGATAAATTGGGGCAGCAGATTACTGCTGACATCACTTTTTCAATTAGAGGCAGAGGGAAGATTTGATGGCCATTTTAAAACTGATTATGGAGGGCAGGGATTAGAGGCTGTTAGGAGCAGGAGGTCTTGTTCTCCTCTCAACCTTGGCCTCCTGGAGCTCTGTGGACTTCAGGAGTTGGTGCTGCTTTGTGGGGTGGAATAAGGCCAGAGGCACTGGTGGCACTGGTTTCATGTACAGGTCATCTCTACATGGGGCTGGACCTCTCTGTCTGTCTTAGTCCCTTGGAAACATTGCATGGGACAGGGGAAGAAATCTGGAGCCTTTATCCCTAAACTGAATGTTTTAGGGGAAAGCCAAGACTTCCCAGATGGTCTGGGTGAGTAAACACTAAACCGTGCTAGACTGGATCTCTTCTCTCTGTCTTCACTAATGGTTTGAGCAACATTTAAGTCATCTCAAGTCCTGATGTCCCCTGCATCCCCTGGAAAAGACAAAAGGGAGCTGGAAAAGAAACAGGGAACATCAAGAGGAGAAAGTGGTGTGTGTGGCCGTTACCATGCAGAGGAGTGGACTAGGATCTGCCATTCCAGCCAGATTTCTCCAGTGTTTAATTCCCTCCACTGATGCCTGAAAGACAGGCTGGAAATAAATCCCCATAGACTGATGTCTATAGAGCAGGTATTTGTTTATTTCAGCGCTGGTGGTGAGGGGGATTTTTCCTCCTAGCTCACCCGCCTTTGTCAAGTGCAGTGGTATATTTATACAATAAATTATGCTTAATGTGGCTATGCCATCACAGCATCATCACATACGCGCCAGAAATAATTTACATAACAGGATCTCATGGTTATTAGATAATGCTTTGCACTGCGCATGCCCTTCCCCAATTCGGGGGTCTTCGGGGGTCTTTGATGAAGGCTTCCAAAGTCTTCTTCGCACTCGAACTTTTCACCTTTGTCTTCAGGGCATGCACAGTTACGATGCTCTTTGGTCTATCTGGTCTTAACTGGCCTAAATTCTCTGTTTTGTGGCTAATTGGCTTTTTCTTGCCAATTTCTCATTAGTACTACTCTTATCTATCTCTAAGACTACACACCTGGTAAGTTTTTTTTTCTCTTCTCTTTTCTCTTTTGTCTATTCTGCATTTAAGCAACTAGTTAACTATATACTAGCCATTACATTGTATAAAAAGTTATTCATATTAGATATATTAGTATCAAAGGTTATGATTCAGGTTATATATGCATCAAGTTATAGGTATCAAAAGTTATGATTTAGGCTACATAAGTAAAAACTATACTTATAGGTATCAAAAGTTATGATTTAGGCTACCTAAGTAAAAACTTATGATTTAGGCTGTATAAGTGTAGAAGGCTATTGCTTCAGGTTACAGGTTATATTGATATTAAGGTTACATAGATATCTTTTAACTCAAGCTATACGAGTTCCTTGTTACTTCGACTTAGGTTATATAGACATCACCACTCAGAACTGTACTTCTAGGTGTAGTTTGTCTAATTCAGGCTCACTTCAGCTTCGTCTGCTCAATTAATCATCCTTCCAGAGTCAGAAATCTTCTCCTCATGGGGCAGTCACAGTACACGGCCACGTCACTGCCCACCCTCCTCTCTGCTAAGCTGTAGATTGCTACATGGAATTACAGAAGGGTTTTCTGCACCCCTACTGGTGCTCACCGCAAATTTTAGACCTCTCCTAGGTTTTAAGAAGCTTCCTTGGGAAGCCTAACTGAGCCTGACACTCCAGGAAGTGCTGGACGCAGATGTAACTCCACGCCGGCTATTTCCTGTTGGCAGGAATTTGAGATCAAAATGCCTCAACATTCATTCCTCAGCTGCTGGGAGAGCATCCTGCCTTATTTTCACACACACACACCCCCACACCTTTCTCTCTCACATCTCTTTGGACAGCAGGACTCCCGAATTGCAGGTAGCCTCCGGCTTTTCCTGCTCCGACGGCAAACGAGGCTTTATCTTCGCAATGTATGTGTGGCAACTGTTGTTTGGTGGCAGAAGGGAAATCCACAAGCTATCCAGCCACTGCACCTGCCTGCTTGGACCGAATCCCCCTGCTCGTGTTTGCTCACCGGAGTTAAGCAGGTCCTGGGCTGGGAGACCAGCTGGGAAATCTAGTGACTACAGCACAAATAAATGAGTGAGGGGCGGGGATGGGCAGCCGCTCCTGTTTGACCACCACCGAGGGAATTTGGCAATGCACCATCCTGACTCTTTATTTTAATTCCAGTCGGGGGAAATTCGAGTGAGCCAAAGGAGGTGGGAGACAGGATATCCCCCACCCTCCAATCTGGACTGGCGACACACCTTGTCTGGAGCGCAGGGGGAGTGCGGTGGTTCCAGGCGGCCACCTCGGGGTCCGCAGACTCTCCTGCCTTCCTCCTGCTCTGCCACGGCCTTTTCTAACTCTGAGGGGGTGTCTGAGCAGAGCCTCTTTGTCTCCAGCTTCCAGACACAACAGCTGTTTCGGGGGGCCCTCCTGGCAGCCTCTCGCAGGTGTGGTTTTGGCCAGCACAAGGGTAGAAAGCGCAGGGTGAAGGGATGGGTTGTGCAAAGCTCGTGGAGTTCAGCTGAAAACTTCCCTCCCCAGAAGTGCTGCAGAGCTGGGTCATTTCTGGGTAGAGAGGAGATGAGACCCCACAGATGTCTCCATGCTTGGTGTCTCCCAGAAAATAACAGGAGTGACTCCTTGAACTCAGCACCCAATGGATTTCATCCATGTGTACAAAAATTAAATTAATTTTGAAGGTTTTTCTTAGTGTTCCTGGTGTTCTTTCTAGTTGGTCAGCTATAGCATACAAAAAAACAGTCCAGATAAACTGATATTCATGAATACCAGTGGATATTATTCTGCGAAAGCTTTTTTGGGAAGGTCAAGTTGTACGGCATTATCTCATATTTGTGACTGAAAAAATCCACAAGGCTCTTAAAACACAGGAAAAAAGGCTGCAATTGCCTCCTATATTGCAGAAGAATTATCTGTGCTGATTAAGCTGTCGTTTGTTAGCTCACCAGGCTTATCAAGGCACCAACCCACAAGGCCTTTGACCCCAACAGGAATGATAGCACAGAACATTTGGACCACCTTGGGTCACCATGCACCCATTTTTCATTTTTTCCTGCTAATATCATGTGTAAATATATGCACAGCTGACCCTGCTGGAGAGTCCCCTGTCCCCTGCAAGAGGCTTCAGTTCCCCAGCACTTCCCTTTGCAGTGTAAGTTCAGGCAGATTTGTGGAAAGCAGGAGATTTTGTTTGCGCCTAAATCTTTTTGTAGGATTTTCCTTAAAGGCCTTAATGCCATGTAAAAACATTGAGAGGCAAATTCTGCTTTGGGTTACACCAAAAAGGGAGTAAATCAGCTGAAGGTGGTGAGGGAAGCTGAATTTATCCCGAGGAAGGCAGAAGCAGAGCTCAGCCCCTTGCACTTTGCTATTTTCTGCACCAGCAGTTCTGGCCTTTGAAAAATGAGATGCATTTTTCTCGCTGTGGCTTGTGAGAAGCCTGCAAATACCAGGTGACAGAAAGCAGAGGAGAAGTCTGAGGCTCCTAAATTAGAAGCTGTGGCAAATTCAGGCACTGTCCTACAGAAGCTGCCCTTGGCTTTATGTTAAATGTTGTTTTCTTGTGATTGTCAGCATTTGGTGTTAAAAAAATGCTCAGAGAAGGCTCATTCTACCTCAAATCCATGAGGCAGTGCAGTGCCAGATTAGAAGATTCCTCTCTTTATGGGATGGGGTTTGGAGCAACTTGGCCTAGTGGAAGGTGTCCCTGCCCATGGCAGGGGGTGGAACGAGATGGGCTTTAAGGTTTCTTCCAACCCAAACCATTCCATGATGATTTTGGGGTCCTTCCTGCAACATTTCCCACAAGGCAGCTGGTTGGGCATGGACTTCTCATGGAGTGCTCTGGCCACATGGGTGCTGAGCAACTGGTGATGTGAATGGGCAAGCTGGTTTTGGGAATATGCCAGGATTTAATCTGGATTTCATGTAATCCATTTAATCTGTTTCCTAGCTCAGCCTTCCACAGGAAATGGAGAAGGAGCCAAAGTATCCTGATTCTGTTTTTGTGCTTCCTGACCTCTAAGGAGAACAACTGCAGGACCTCTGCAGACCTTGAAACAAGGGGATGGAGCATGTTCAAGAGATTTGCCTGGATGTGTGGAGGGTAAAATTCCATCTGAGCTCTGGGCATGCTGCTGAGCTAGGCCATGCTCCTGTCAGCATGCTGAAGGAAACATGCCTGAGGTTTGGCAAAGGCATATTTTTTGAAGCTATGGATAATCCCACTGTCCCAGCCTGAATTTTATCTGAAGTTTATGTTTAAATGGTTCAGCCATTACTGCAAGTGTAAGAGAAGAATGTTGTGTTCTGCTCCTGTGTAATAAAAACACCAGCTCTGGGACTGCCACCCACTGGGACAGGGCCTAAGGGGGCTGAGCCACAGATCAGCCTAGGAAAAGCAAACCAGCCCAATCAGCCTAACTCAAAATCCCATCCACAGATTACCCTCCCAACTCTCTCCCCTCCAAAACTTGGATTTATTACACTGGAGCTCTCCAGGTAACATGAACTATCCATAAAATGGCACGTCCTGCATGCTGGCACACCTCTAGCAGAGATCAGAGGGCCACCAACAGGGCTGCTTGGATACAGGGAAATGGGAATCATGGAATTACAGAATAGTTTGGGTTGGAAGGGACCTTAAAGATCATCACGTTCCACTCCATGCCATGGCAGGGACACCTTCCACTATCCCAGGTTGCTCCAAGCCCCATCCAACCTGGCCTTGGACACTTCCAGGGATGGGGCAAGTCCACCATCTCTCCTCTATTCCAACAGTACCTGCTGCTCAGCATCTTCACAAGTTCATTTTGGCCATGTATCACACACCACAGTCCTTGTCTGTAACTTCATCTATGCAGAACAGCTTGGAGGAGAAAAGGTTCCTACTATAATCTTACCAGAATGAGATTAATACAAAAACCCTTTGGGAGAACACAGGTTTTTGGACTGACTCTGGAGCTGCATCCATTTCCAACTGGAATAAAAGACAACCTGGGGTAGCTTAACCACGAGTAGCAACACCAAGGATTTGTTCTGTGGAAAAGCACAATGAAGATATGGCAGGGCCAGGTAGGAAAACATAGGTTAAACCACGTAAAGACAGCAATTTTGGAGGGTACAATTCCTGTCCTACTTGACATCCTTCACGCAAATTCCCTGAGCATCATCCTCAGCTGACACAATTCTGATCGAAGCTTAAAAAAATAGGAATGAAACAGAGAGGACTGATGTCACATGAAAAATTCTTACCTAAATGAGTTCCTTGATGAGTTTTACTGGACCTGTGACCACAGGTGAAGAAATGAGAATTTTAAACCCTGGAGGCCCTTGAACTGCTGGTGCAGATTATCAGCCATGTGTTGTGTGTAGGTATTTCTTGGGCCAGGCTGTGAGTTTGGCCACCAAGGTATGAGCTGGAAACTGATGTCCTACACCTGTAATTAAAAGAAGGATAAAAATGTGCAAACTAGTAAAAAATGTTACCTTTTTCCAAACACTTACCAGAGACTAATGGAACAGCCCAGGGATGGAGGGAACAAGGCCCTGAAGTGGTGTAGCAGCCAGAGAAGATGATCTGGGAGATGGTGGTGGAGTCACTGTGCAGATCAGACACCAGACCTGAGTCTGCCAATAAGGCATGAGGATAAATAAATAATATTAGTCTAAGGAAATCAGGTGTGAAAACATAGAGATGATTGTCAAAGTTCTGGGAAAACCAGCTGAGACAAATGGGATCTGTGACTGCTCAGTGTGACAGAAAAACAGCTGGGAGGCCACTGGGAATGGGGGAGGAAGAGATTGGAGTCTTCTACAAGTCAATAAAGCCTTTCTGACAAAGGTGCAAACCTGTGGGAAACAAGATCTGCCTGGGGAAATTAGCCCAGTCCATTTCCCTATTTGGGGAATAAAATGAAGCTGAGCTTTGAAATAAAGAGCAAGCTGTCCTGACAGCAGTGGAACTAAGTCTGTTTTCCCATGGAACTGAGCCCCTGTCTTCTCCCAGACCTCCAACTCCTTCTCACCTGGGAGATATTTACCTTTCTTTTGAATTTTGAGCGGTTCACAAGGCAGATGTGCAGTGTGTGAATCTGGGTCCTCTGGATGGTCAGGGAGAACACAAGGAGCCAGCACAGAGGTGCCCACCTGCTTCGGGTGACCAGCCACATCCAAGCATGTCCTTGATGGCTGGATGCACCTAGAAAATGTGCTTTTGCAGGATGGGGCAGAAGGAACCCCATGGCCAAGCACAACAGGATGCTCCGTGGACCGGGTGTGCTTTTATTCCACTTTATTCCCTGTGGAAGCTCCCTCTGCACCACATCTACAGCAGCCATGTTGCTGTAACTGGGATATGGGAGCCTGGTGTTGCCCCCCTCAACAAGCAAGTCATAAAAAGCAGCTTATTCAAGCAACTTAAGAATAAATAAAAGCAGCATAACCTCCTTTTTCGTGCTTTGTGGGCAGCCATATAAATCATCAGTGGAAATTCCTCCCAACTTCTTGTTTAAATATAGGAGCTGTGCTTGTTTGTATTGTTGGTGGTCCCCAAAATTGCCTGCTCTCCTTGCACAGGGATATTGTTTAGAGTGAAGCCCTGGCTGGCTACTTTGACATTGAAATTCCGTGCCAGCCCAGCGCTGACAATGTTGAGGCTTTGCTAAACGTGTGTACGTGTAAGTTCATTAAATGGGTGCTGCCTGTTGTTACACAAGTACAGCAGTTGAGTGCTTTCTGTATTAACCTTATCACCTGATGGGCAAAAGAAAAGGTTTAACTAAAGCTTAGGACTAATTGAACAGTATTTCAGTATTTTCTTATGTAAAACTGGTTCTGGTCTATTGTTTTTATTTATTTGCAATAACTGTGCTCATTCAAGTTTGTAATGACACTGCCATGGGTGAATAGAATTTGCTTTAAGTATTATTCTCCCTTTTCCTATCTCCTGCCTCCTCTAAACTGTGTCTCTCAGGAGAAAATCTGCAACAGAGCCTGGTAAAAAGACAACTCTCTAAGTACACAGTCATTTTGGGGAGATACGTTCCCAAGATGTGTTTTTTAAATTACTTTTAGCAGTTCCTGTTTATTTTCTCTGCCTGCCTTGGGTATTTCCTGTCGGGCTGAGCGCTGAGCGTGGAGCTGGAGGAGATAGGAGAGAAAAAGCCTCCCGAGGAAAGGTGGGAGGCGTCTTATCATCGAGACACTGCACAAACCAGAGCACTTTCTTTGCTCGGTTGCCACTAGAGTATGCTCTCGTGCTACAAGTTCCAGGGATTTTTTAAAAATAAATCATCCTGTGTAGCACGAGGCTGTCTTTCAAATGCTTTTCACTTGCCCCAGTGTTTGGTTTTTTTTCCTAAGTAATACTTTTTTTTTTTAAATTGCTCTTGGGCACATACTCAAAGCTTTGAGAAAGCCTGGAGGGTCGTTCTGTGGTGAGGTGAATATAACTTGGGTTTGGACAACTCCCAGCTTCCAGAGCATGGGTGGAAATGGCCAAACAATATCTTACCTGTCTCTAAAAAACCAAAAAAAAGGAGGTTTGCACGTCCTTCCTGTCTTGGTCAGACCCCTGGGTCATGGCTGATGAAGAACGGGGAGGCAAATCTCACGAATTAATAGATTTCTGCTTACAGAAGAAACATGTAAATTCCCCCTTTCAACATAAAGTGTGCCTGTAATCCCAGCCTTTGAAATGGCGGTAGTTATTCAGTAAGATCAAGGCTGCTGTGAGCCTGCCCTACCACATTACAGCAAAGTACTTTGTCACTGGCACCCTAAAAGTTCCAGCTTCTGCATGACAAAGATATAAAACAACTTGCAGGACAATTAAAGAACAGTTTGTCCTCACCCTATTATTACCAGCCATTCTTCCACGTTTCGATATTTGCTTGTAAATTGCTACCTCCCCCATCAATATAATTGTAATCAGCCATGGTTAACATTTGTCTTTGGATGCCTTTTCCAAGGGAAACACAAAGAAGGAAAAATACGGCAAAGAAAAAAGCACGCTCTGGATAAAGAGCCTCACCACCAGCCTGCTTTCACACGCAGGCTGTGCACTTTGCTGCTAAAATTACATTTTAGGAGCCCCAATGGGTGTGGGAACAATGACCCCACTCATTTCCATTGTGACAATGCCTGGCAGAGGATTGGAACATGTCTTTTTCCTCTCCCCGATGAACCTCAGCCAACAACAGCAGAAACCTGCCAAGGACTTGAGTCCATGGAAGCTCTTGGTCACCACGGAGCTGGGAGGTTCCCTTTGGGATGGGAGGCAGCCACTAGGCCCAGCCACTCTCCAGGTGGTGTTCACACCCTCAAGCACCACTTCCTTCAGGCAGCCCCAGTGACTTCTGAGTGGGTCGAAACTTCAGCTTTTCTGTACAGCCCAGCTGAGTGCACAGAGCTTCCCTAAATTCATAAAATCATCGATGGTTTGGGTTGGAAGGGACGTTAAACCCCATCTCATTCCACTCCCTGCCATAGGCAGGGACACCTTCCACTACCCCAGGCTGCTCCAAGCCCTGTCCAGCCTGGCCTTGGACACTTCCAATGGGGCAGCCACAGCTTCTCTGGCCTCCCCACCCTCACATGGAAGAATTTCTTCCCAATAGCTCATCTAAACTTACTCTCTTTTAGTTTGAAGCCATTCCCTCTTGTCCTGTCACTCCATGCTCTTGTAGAAAGTCCCTCTCCAGCTCCCTTGGAGTCCCTTTAGGAACTGTAAAGCCACAATGAGGTCACCCCAAAGCCTCCTCTTTTCCAGGCTGAACAACCGCAACTCTCTCAGCCTTTCCTCACAGCAGAGGGGCTCCATCCCTCAAATCATCTCAGTGGCCTCCTCTGGACTTGCTCCAGCAGGTTGATGTCCCTTCTGTTCTGGGGACCTCGGAATTCCCTTAATGCCTTCCTTGGTTTCATCTCCCAGGGGTTTTGTGCTGCTGTTTCAGCAGGGCCCTTTGGCAGCAGCTTCTCCAGCCCCCAGAACACGACGTGTGTTTCCTCAGTTGTGTCAGCCCTTAATCCTGCTCTTTTTTCCTGAATAAATGCAAACCTAATTTTCTAACGTCTCCACTTAGATCTAGTCCATAAGGCTGTTTATTATCCTCATTACCCTCTTCTATACCCGTTTTCATTTGTATTCAAAAGCCTCTCTTTAATCTGTCTCAATTCTCCAGGTATGGCCTCGCTGCTCTTTCGTACAATCCCATAATGACTTCCACGGATGTGTTTTAGTCCTCTATCGATAGGTCTCGGGATGCTATTTGCCTTCCTTAACTGCTTCCTGCAGCGGGAATCGCTGCTTTTCATATTCCGTGCGCCGACACCTTCAATCTTTTCCTTCACCAGCATCTTGTGCCACCCCATCCAGGGGTTAAATCTTTATTATCTGTGTACGGGCACATTAGGGCTGTGGTGGGGGGGCTGCAGCCTGCAGCCAGCACTGTCCGAGGAGGGGTTTGATGTGACTGAGAGCGGCCAGAAGGTGCTGATCCTTACAAAACCTCGTCCTGAAAGGAAGATCCCGGGAGCAAGGGAGAGGCAGGTCACGCTCCGGTCTCCTCCTCCCTCCCCCCCGCCTGTCCGGGTGGTTTCGCTCTGTTCCCCCCCGCGAGCATTGGTCCCGCCCGGCCTCCCGGCCGCACTCACGGTCCGCTCCGCCCCCTCCGGCTGTACCAACTCCTCTCATCAGGGGAGCGTAGAGGAGAGCGAGAGGCCGCGCTGAATCGCCTCACCGGGTTTGCGGCTCTCTTTGTTCTCTGAGAGCTGAAGATAAGGAAAGCCCCGGAAGGCGGTTTGGGGAGAGAGAGAAGGCGAGAGGGACAGGGATTCTCCCCCCACGCCCCCCCGCGAGGCGGTGGATGGCACAGCCCGCCCGCCCCGGGCGGCCGAACCCGGAAAGTGGCGGCGCACATGGGCGCGGGGGCCGGGGCCGGGACCGGGGCCGGGACCGGGACCGGGATAGGAAACGGGGCGGGAGGAGCCGCCGGGGCGTTGGGCGCTGCTGTGGCTGCTCTCTACACGGCCACGCTGCCGCCCGCCCTTCCCGGCGGGGATGCGGGTAACGTACCGGGTCACCCAGCGGCGAGGGTGGGGCCCTCGGCCCGTGGCGGCTGCTGCATCGCCGTCAGCCTTCGGCGGGGGCGGGGGGGGATGAGCCCTTGGGCACTGGTGCATTCCTGTCACCCCAGGAGGTTGCTGTCACCCCATAGGAGCTCGTGCATCAGTGTCACCTCTATGGGGTTGTCACCCCAGAGGATCTGGTGCGTTGATGTCACCTCTGGAGGGTTGGTGTCACCCCATGGGATTGTCATCCCAGAGAGTTGCTCACTCCAGAGGGATGGGTGCGTTGTTGTCACCCCATAGGGTTGCTGCCATCCCATAGGGATGGTCACTCCAGAGGGGCTGGTGCATTGCTGTCACCCCATTAGGCTGGCTGTCATCCCATAGGAATGCTCGTCCTATAGGGGCTGGAACTTCGTTGTCACCCCATACGCTTGCTGCTATCCTGTAGGGACTAGGGCATCAGTGTCACTGCAGGGGATTGCTATCACCCCGTAAGGATGCTCATCCTGTAGGGACTGGTGCATTGCTGTCACCCCCGCATGGTTGCTGTCACCCCATAGGTTTCTCCCCCATAGGGATGGGTGCATTGCTGTCACCCCATAGGGTTGCAGCTCCCACTAGGTCCCTGTAGTCACTGGTGCAGTACAGCCACTTTTGGGGTGCTCACCCCGTTGCGGTTGGTGCATTTAACACTCCCCACAGCAGCACTGGCTCCACAGGTGGGTGCAGCAGGGACACCCTGCATTGGGGTGTGCACCCCTCGGGGCCAGTGGGGTCAGCAATTGCCCAGTGGGGTCAGCACAGCAAGGTCCCCCCTGGGGCTGGTGCCCTCAGGCCACCCCATAATAGTTTGCCTGTATGTGAGCCTTTCAGCAAAGGATTTAGCCAGGGGCCCTGGGGACAGCTGGTGACTTTAGGAGACAGGTGTGCCATCCTGCCAGATGTGCTGTCACTGCTTGGGCCATCACTTTCCCTGGCCTGTGCAGCAGGGAAGTCTTTGGATCTGCCCGTCTGGAAGTGCAGCTTCCTGACAGCATCAGACTCTGAATTTTTGTCTTTGGCACTGCTGATCCCACAGCTGGGACAAAGGTCTCCTGTTTGGTCCCACCTGTGGTTTTACTGATTTAACCTCTTCTTGCTTAGAAAATACTTTGGTTTTGCATGTGTGGTTTGGGCATAGGAAGGCTTGGATTTTCTTGGGAATATGTTAGTACTTTTTTTTTCATGGAATAAGTGTCCAGGATACTTCTGTTATCATCTCAGAAGAGTGTTCAGTGGTTCTGTTTAACTCTGTGCTTCCTGGCCATCAGTGGTTTCAAATCCAAGCTGTGCATGAAATTCCTTCTAAATAAACGGCCTTTTAATGGATGCATGGATTTTACAGGCTCAGGATGTGTGGAGAGAGACACTGGCCAGGCTGGCTGTGTGCATCCTGATGGCTTTTGCTTCTGCTCCCAAGTTACAAAAAGGGCTGGGTTTACTCCTTCTGGGTGTATCAATTAATATGTCATGATTGATATATTTGCAGTTGTTACCGTTTTGTCTTTTATTATCATTTTTGCTTTTTTTTTTTTTTTTTTTTTTTGGAAAAGCACCCGG